>NGKJ01000102.1:0-13059 GCA_002162495.1 Myriosclerotinia curreyana | reverse complement strand
CCTCCTCCTCCAATGGGAACATCAATAAGACCTCCCCCTTCAAAACACACAGCTTCATTCCAAGATCGTCGTCCAGACAGGGAATGGAATGATTTACCCGAAGAAGTATTCCTACGACCCCGAACACAAGGAGAAGAACAAAGCAAAGATAGTTCGAGGAGCAGTAGTCGAAGTGGAGTTTCAGGTAGTGAGGGAAAAACTGGGGGGAAGAAAAAGAGAAGTTATCCTGCTGCTGCTTTTGGTGGGCCTTAGATGAATCCCATTTGGCCAAGCAGTGAGATAGATGTTTTATGAGGAGTTGAGGAGCCAGAAGATAGAGATTTGACACGTGGGAGTTTAGGGTTTGATTGCATTGCATTGCATTGGGATAGATGGATGGACGGGAGTGGTAATGGAATAGCAACAGAACAGGACAGAATAGAACAGAACAGAACCAGACTTAAACCCGGAAAGGAAACGCAACAGGAGTTGGGAGTAACGAAATACTACCGGTAGTATTATTCGAGGATTTAAAAATACTGGTATGTATTGAAGCATATTAGGTAGGTATACACTACAGGAGGGGATAATCCTGATGTATATTTCCATAACCTCTTCATATCCATCATCGCCATTTTGTGTTGATATTGGTGTTTGTGTTTCTGTACCCTCATCTCATCTCATCTCATTCCAATAAATAACACCATATACTTTGAACTCCATCCCCAACCATCCCCCTCTCATTCATTTATCGTTCTACCCATCTACCCATCTATCGTTCTACCCACTACCCATCTCCCAAACATCCATCCTCCTCCATGAAACATGCCCGAGATCTCTTCTCCCCACCCCTCAATCCCGACCCGTCAATCCCAACTTCGACTTTGACTTTGACTTCAACTTCGACTTCAACTTCGACTTCGACTTTGACTTCGGCGCACTAATAGAAAAGAGGAAAATATCTTCCTCCCCTCCCTTACTTCCACCCTTTTCCTTATTCCTCCTTGCCTTCCTCCCCACCCGCAAATTTCTAGCCGATACCAATTCATCATCCGCCTCGCTTCCCTTTCCATCCCCATCCCCATCCCCGTTGCCATTTCCATTCCCATTCCCATGACTAGGTGTAGAGGAATCATTATCCTGGTCGTCATCAGGCCAAGAAATTGAACCATCGGAGAGGATCGAGCTTGTGTCTGAATCATCCCCCTCCTCTATTTCCTCACTTTCTTTTTCCTTGATCTTTTGGTCTTGATGGACGTGCTCTTTTTCAATAGTCTTTAATGATGACTTTCCCAGTTGTTCGGAACGTTTTTCGTCTCCGTTGCTCGCGCCCTTATGTTGAGATCTCAAGATTTTCCTTTTCGGATCATCAGTTGTGTCATGATTCTCCCCTTCCTCTTCCTTTCCCCCTTCTAAACTTTTCTTCCCCTCTTCCCTTTCTCCCTCCCCTTTCTTCTCCCCTTCCCCCTCTCCCTTCTTCCCCCCAAACTCCAAACTCCCATCCTCAGTATACCCCCACATTACACCCACCTCTCCCCTCACAACCGCCGTTCCCCAAAGCGCCCCCACTACCCCTGGAACCAAATACAATAACGCCGGTTGAGCATGCCGAAAAACGTTGAGTACTACTAATGTTGTGATCATACCCACGATGTATCCTGCTAATGCAGCTTTAAAATATGGTTTTGGGAACCGCGTTCCTTCGACTCCGGTTTCGAGTTTGGAAGAGGAAGAGGAAAAAGATGCGGTCCAGAAACGCTCGCCCCAGAGACCTGTTGCGGGTTTATAGGGTGGATTTGGGTTTTGAGGAATCGTGGATATGTCTTTGGAGATGGTTTTGGTGTTTGACATTGAGGTTGCATTTGTAGGGGAGATCTTGTCGGAGGACTTTTGCGCATACAAATAATGTAGATACAAATCAAACCTCAACGCCAACGCAACCAATATCCCCGGTAACACGATATCGCCCAATCCCAACATACTGCCTCTTCCACCCCCACTTCCAGGGAAAACAAGTTTGATAGGGACATCCAACGTAGTGGCCACTGTTACCATGAGAGGTGTATAAAAGACCATAGTGATATCGTAGAAGAAGAGTCCGAGGAGGACCAAGGAACCCGTGAAGAAGGTTGTGGGTGACATGAGTTGGAGAGTTCCATAGCAGAAACCGAAACCCATAAGATTTGTCAGATACCATGGAGCATTCAGGACATTGTATGCTGTGATGGTGGCGATACCAATTCCGAGGCCCAGAACAGATGTGAGTTTGATGGAAGATTTCTGATGAGGGACTAACTTCTTGATGTGAAGGTTAAGCGTATAAGTTGTTTTCAACAGTCTACGAATGCCCCAAAGCGCATCTGTAACCCGATCCGGAAATCTAATATTCGAAAGTCGTCCAGGAAGAGGATTCGTAATTTTATCAATATTCTTGGTCTTCCCATTCTCATTCTTAATAACTTGACGTCTCATATCCTGATCAAGATGAAAAATATTATCCCCCCTCGTCCACACACTAGGAAAGATAAACCCAATTCCCACATCCAACGCATCCTTAGCCAATCTCCCAACCCCAAAGATCCCCAAAGCGGAAAAATACCATCCCAATATCTTATTGAGAATAGCAGGATCATCCAACCATTTGATGATGAGGTAAAGGGTTCCCAAAGCCACACTAGCTAAAATGGGAAACATGATAGCGTCAGATGGTGTGAGACCTTCCATTGGAGATCTAGTTTCTTCTTCATCTTCTTCATCTTCATCATCCCTTGAGTTTGAAAGGTCAGAAGACGATAGGGATTTGCGAATGGGAGAAGCGGAAGGAGGTCGTTGCAGTGATGCATGTGATCCGATGTAGATGGGGAAGAGAGCCGCGAGGATAATATGGATTTCCATTTTAATCATTTCTCGTTCTGTATAAATCTTTTGACCATATTTGACCAGGAAATCTTTGACGTGCTCCATTTTGCGTGGGTTATATCAAAGATCGTAAGTGGAAGAAATCGTGACTGACAGCTAGGAAGCTTGAGTCTGTCGTGCTCGAAGTATATTTCACCGTTGAAACCAGTTCATCGTTAAAATAAGGATCTATTCTTTCCTAGCACTAGTGATCTTTCCAAATCGAAAATTGGAGGTTTGATTTCAAGTGAATATTTTCCATGAAGGTACAAGAATAGAATCTAGATGTTGTCCTTCCAAAAACACACGACGGGGGTTTGACGAGGTGACAAACTTTCTTTCAGCCTTGCAGAAAGGTAAATATCAAATCGAAGCCTTCTCTAAACTTCACATAAATATTCTACTCATCATCAATTGAATTTGTAATTCTGAAACTTGCAATTGAAGATAGTGATCAATTTGTATACCGTATACACTCATACTTATACAATATGGCAGTACATATCGCCCTGGAAACTACCATGGTACCTATCCTCATCTCCCTCCTCATCCTATCCCTATCCCACCCAACAACCCATCTAACAAAAACCCCAGGGAACCATAACCCTCGAACTCTACACCACCCACGCCCCCCGCACCTGCACGAATTTCGAAACCCTCATCCGGCGCGGCTACTACGACTCCATAATCTTCCACCGCATAATCCCCAATTTCATGTTGCAAACGGGTGATCCGACGGGGACTGGGCGGGGTGGAACATCGATATACGGAGAGAAATTTGAAGATGAATTGACCCCCCCTTCCGGTCTCCCTCAATTAAAACACACCGGGGCGGGAATCCTCTCAATGGCGAACTCGGGGCCAAATACAAATGGATCTCAATTTTTTATAACGTTGGCGCCGACACCCTGGTTGGATGGGAAGCATACGATATTTGGACGGGTGACGAGGGGGATGGGAGTTGTTAAGAGGATGGGTCTGGTGAAGACTGATGGGGGGGATAGGCCGGAGGAGGAAGTGAGGATACTAAGGGGGAGAGTTTTGGAGGGGGATGATGAATGAGGTGGGTGGTGGAGGGGATTGATTGTGAGGAGGGACTTTTAAGGAATAAATCATGGGAAATATAGGAAATCGGGGTAAAAGAAGAAGAAAGGCCTATGAGTATGGTAACAGGTGAAGCGTGGCGTTGAGGAGTTTTATACGTGGATGAATATCTGAGAAGGTAATAATTTCTATTTAGGGGGATTAAAAGTCTATGATAGAAACCCGTTCGCTGTTCTGGCGTTTTCCTAGCCATACTCCGTGCAATGCTCCCAGCCAGAAACACCACAAACTCCAGCCTTATGTACCCAAATCCGGGTCCAACCCTCACCTCCTTATTTTACGCCGAGTCTACCGTCTACCGTCTACCAGTATATAGCTCAAGAAACATACCCCGGCAACTGCCACGCCACCAAGTCCTCCCTCATATCAAATTCATCCAACTCCCTCGGATGCTTATATCCATGCCCATGCCCCGGAATATGACCCAAACCCCTCCCCTGTCTACCCCTGTCCTCCTGTTCATCCATAACCAAACTCAATTGAGACTGTCCACTAACACTCCTACCCCCACTCGAAGAAATCGCACTCCTAGTCGTATCACTACTCTTCTTATGTCTATGTCCCTTCCCAAGTTTCCCACTAGAAGATACAGTCGTAACGTTAGATCTTTGACTCGAATCACTAGGTGATCTTCTATGTCGACGTAGATCCTCGCCACTTCCTCCGCTAGCACTTAATTCATCTTGCACGATTCGAGGGGTGTGGAAACCTGGAGTGTGGTCTTGAGGATCACGTTTCCATCCATCGCCTCCGGCGAATATATCTTCGACGCATTCATCGGCTGGCATTTCTGCGGAGGAGGCGGTCCAGGAGGCAGCGAGGGCTCGGCGGTACATGTCGTGGAGGTCGGATTTGTCGGAGGAACTTTGGAGTTGTGGCATATCTTTACACATGTTAGTGATGCAAATCTTTAAGATACGAGATGAACAAGGTAGGATGGAGATGATAGGATAGAAAAGTGAACTGACGGCCAACATCATCCCCTTCCCCATTCTCCCCCTTCATAATCCCCGCTATCCCTCCAAAAACAGGGGCACTCTTCAACGCCGGCGCCACAAAATTTCTCTCCCCCTCAACCTGTCTCATAAGAATCCCAATCTTGGCCGTACTATTGATCTTACTCTCCTGCATCAAATATCTCCTCACCACTCCCTCTTCCCCCTCAACTTCACTCTCGTCCACATATTCCGCTAGATTCAATGTAATATGTCCTAGAGTTACTCTTTCGCCTTTGGCAGATTGTCCGGAATTGTAATCTTGGATTACTTCGAAATGAATTAGGCATTCGGAGAGGTGGTTGTTTTTGTCAATTGTTAGACGTAAGGGGATTGTGCGAGTGTAGTCCCATGATACTTTGTGTTCTTTAATTGGGGATCGGGAGGTTTGACCGGAGTGTTCGGAGGCGGTGGTGGTTGGGAGTGACCATTTTATATAGGCGGTTCCGCTGGTTAAGGGGACATTATTGAGGTCTATTATCTGAAATGGTATGAGTTATTAGTTATTAATTGAGATTTAGGAGGTGGTAGGATGAAGATGTGAATGCGTCGAGAATGAATGAACCGGATCAAAGGGGGGACTTACATTAAGGACCAAATCGAATTTTGGCTATTGATAGATAGATGTCGTTAGTTCATAAGTATATCCTCATATCCATCAAATTCCCCCCAGATCTGCTCCTCAGACTGAATCTCATATATCTCATCCCTCTCATCCGTCTCATCTCACTCTCACAATGAACATAAACATACCTTTCTCGCCTTGGATACTAAACACACGGAACCACAAACATGATCAGCAATTATTTCCTTCATTCAACATGCCAACATCTTCAAGAGATAACTAACTCACCCAATACATTCATACTTATAGATTCCAATTCCAATTCCTCTAAAATAGGAAGTCGTAGTAAATTCAAAGGTAATAATTTATTCCTTCTCTTCTTATTATTAGATGGGTTGATAACTATTTATCAAAGCAAGACCGAGGCTAAAATGATTTGAAGCTTGGGCTTGGGCTTGGGCTTGGGCTTGAGCTTGAGCTTGAGCTTGAGCTTGAGCTTGAGGTGCCATCTTGTGTATCTTGTGTATATTTTGTGCTGGCTTCTTGTGCTTCAACATCAAACATCAAACATCAAACATCAAACATCAATCATCAACTCCTTTCTTTGTTCATTACTTCGTACAAGAATAATAATTAGTAGTACTAGGTAGGTAGATAGTTAGGTAGGTAGGTAATTATTGCACTTTTGATTTTTATTGGGAATTGAAAGAGACATCAAATTTGGTATATACGATGGAATATGACTCCTTTGGCTCCTTTGGCTCCTTTAGCTGTTTTCGGCCTTAACAGATTAGATATATATATAGCCTTTTACAAGAACGACTTAGCTGAATTCGGAAGGAGTAAAATGCAGTTGATAGCTGTAATTGTCGTATAGCAATGAATTGAACATTACTGTCGAGATTTTTAGTGAATTTTTGTATGGGTTGACTCGTATATTGCTGCTGTTATCATTTGGGGATATTCTCACTAACATTGGGAGCCCCTTTAGGTGCTGTCGAGTGAGAAACTTTGATATTCGCTGCTTTCGCTGCTTTCGCTGCTTTCGCTATTTTATACTTACTTGTCTTGTTGACTACCAAGCCGTCCAATCATATACAGAGAAGCAGCATTCTCCTCTACCCCGTTTCCCTTTGCCCGCCCCCCGCAATTAAGCGACGTGACGGATATCAAGGTACTGTTATGTAACCCGTCACGGTGGCACAGTAGGACTTGTATTGTTATTTGATGATAATAAGCCGCCAGTTATAGCTCGTATCAAATCTTGGGGCAATAAGGGGTTTGTTTTTCTATAAGGTTATCGTTTTTGTGAGTTCAATCAAGAATTATGTTGTCATCGCTTCAGGCTTCAGTGTTTACCATTGTTTACTGCTACTTCATTCTTTCTGTCCTTTCCGTTGGGAATGAAAAGATATATGTAGCGGCGAACAAGTAGTTTGGACGTCCTTTCAGATCTCTAATCTTTCTACCAATTCTGCATTTTTCTTTTGCAGAGCGATTGATTATCAATAAATACCCAGTCCTATCTTTACTCACTCCCCATTATGACTATGGGGATCACCCTAGATTCGATATACAGTGAGTAATTGATCGTGGAAAAATCTAAAAATATTTCTATAAAAGGACCTAATCACACAAGGGACTTTGCAGAGTAAATTACATGTACATATTCAATGGCACTACTCTAGGACTAGCTCCAGTTCCCTCCTCTGCCGATTCGACTTGAAGCTGACCTTGGTATAAGATAATCCGCCCTTTCGTAGATTACGGTATTCCCAAATTGGAGGTAATACTAGCCAGCCTTTTTGTTGTCATTCCTTCACATTGCCGCCATTAGATCCTTATTGTTAAGTTTAAGATAACAATCGGTTGATCATTGGAGAAGGATATAGATGGCAGCATCAATAACTTAAGAATGGAATCCAAACTACAGTCACTACATTACTATACCGCAACTCACACTTATCCTTCCAATAAAATCTCTATACTCTCTCTGCAACCAAACTCCAGCCTAAAATTGATACCTGAGAATACCGCGTTAGTGCTTTTAGGATAAACGAAAATAGATCTGATAATTATGCTTTTATATGACCTTTCGCATAAGCGAAACCATACTTGGGATAACAATTGAAATATGAGTCCAGAATTAAGTATAAAAGACCAAGTATGGCAGCACAGGATCGAGTATAAAGTCTAGCCATCCGAGTAATGCTAGTCATATGGTTTTTCTTGAATTTGGGCGTTTGAGCTGTTTTCGTTCCAACACCAATGTACATTGGGGATCTAAAAGAGGGGTAGGTAGTTGTCCGGTCTCAATTTTCTTATATCTGGGTGTTATTGTCGATTTATTTTTCTGCCGCCGCAGCTTCTCCATCATTAAAAATCCGAACTTTCGAACTCGGCGCATCTTCAAAATATTTCCACTTGATGTAAAGAGCAGTAAACACTTGTTTGATGAACTGGGCACCATAACATGAAAGCCCACGGGTTTCCCTGTACTGAAGACGACCATTCCAGAAATATCATTGCACTAATTGATCTCAGGTAGATTGCAGACAAATTTATCATACCTCGCACCCTCATTGGTTTCCGTCGTGATACTTTTCTACTTGTACTATACCTAATCACTAATCCGTAACCTACACGTTTATATACGCCATCTAAGTTTGAAATAGCAGAAGATTACACAATCTCTACAACAAAGCTGCTAGTAGCTCACATCAGACAATCTCTACTTGAATCTTAAGGCGAGTGAATTATCTCCGTGAAAGAATCTGGGGTTGAGTATAAAACTAATCCGCCCGATAGCTGAAGACCATATTGGAATCATCTGCAAAGCCCTATAACCGTGATTTATTCGTCTGGCCTCGACTCCGGACTTGATATGCAGTTCAACCATTGTATTGCTATGTTTTATCATCGCTGTTGTTCTTGATTCTTGCTGTGGTATTGATGGTCTCTCAATATAAGAATTGAGCAAAGTATCAGGAAGTCACGTCAAAAGAGATACTGATTTGTATCAAATTTTCCTGGGTTGCGGAACTACGGATTATTTTCTTCAGCACCGAAATTTTAAATCTTGCGATGTATATCCATTATTGGTGTATCTTAGGGATATGTTCCTCTAAATTCTCTAAATTGCTTATTTATATACCTCGACTGCGATTCAGGATATCAACATTTCTGGAAAATTCTGTTGTCGTTTTTGAGAATCGTCACTTATTGCGTTGAAACAACTGTAATTACAAACGAGGAATCGCAACACATATCTAAGCGTAAACATCACATGTCTATCAAAAACTTCCATTTTGACATTGGTAAAATATATATATATAAACACTGCCATTCAGTGTGATATTAATAGATCTGTAAAGCTACTTGCTTACATACTCCGACTTCTCGAGATTCAGAGAATGAATGATACCGGGGCAGAATTAAAATACGACTAGTGTAGAACTACAGAGGAGACTAACTGTAAAGCTACCTGCCATAGTCCTAAGATTGTAAACCGTAATGTAGAGTGGATTACAAGCAAAAGGGAAAATTGGAATGGGAGTATTCAGTATTCCACGAGAGCTTTATGTGTAGCAATTTTCTGAATATAAATCAGAATTTGCAACCCTGACAGTGAATCCTTCCATCGCCATGTCATTTTGATGTGATTTAGAAGTGAGCCTGCGCAGCATTTATATAGCTCGATGAATTCAAAGCAAGCGATGGAGCACTGAGACCAAACAGGACAAAATAGAGTCTAGCGCTAGCTTTCATCCTCTTATCTTCTTGCTCGTGTCTTCGAGTTCTACCGGATAATTATAAAGAGACCACGATGTAACTAGAGAGAAGCTGTCAAGGTTTAGACTAAATTAATATGTGTGGCTTAATGAGGACCTTTCAGTAACCTGTCTGTTGAAAATGAATGTTTTTGCAAAAGACTGTGTTTCTGCAAGTGGTAAATATCACGGTATACATTCATGTCAGTACGGTATTGATTATATGACTGTGTTTGTTGTCATGAAAGAAGTTTAATCACCGTCTTGGGATAATGTAATGCTGATTGACGGAAAGTGACAATGAAAAGAGGATATATGGTATGGAAACCCGATGGAACTTGGCTCATAAACTTTGGAACCAAATCATTTGATACTACTGCAAGTCATCCATATACTGTATAGAAAAACGCCTTTGAGAAGTGCATTTGATTGACTGTTCTTTTCTTTGCTCGTCATCTCCACATTAGTCGATAGACTTGTATATATAATGAGCATTAATGATATTTGCAAGATTTTGGTAAATGAGAAGTCAGTGTAATCCCGCATATTTACCACATTGGGACGGAAAGCTAAGGGTCCAATTCCCATCAACAGCCTAATTGAGTTCTTGCTCAGAGATAATATACTTGAAAATAAATTAGGAAGAATGATTTTGATTTGAACTTCAGCCCATCTCGGCCTCCGTCCCAATTCACCCCTTCCCCCCTTCCGCTCACGGCTTCGGCTTCTCCTTCAGATACCCAACACACCACTCCACCGCCGCCCTATATCCAAAAACCCCCAATCCACAAATAACCGCCTCAGCCTTATCACTCAAGAAACTCTTATGACGAAATTCCTCCCTCTTATGCACATTACTAATATGCACCTCTACAAACGGAATATCAACTCCCGTCAACGCATCCCGCAGCGCAACACTATAATGCGTAAACGCAGCAGGATTTATAACAATAGCATCCGTGCCATCGATACGAGCCTCGTGGATTCTATCGACGAGAGCACCTTCCCAGTTGCTTTGGAAGGTTTGGAGGGTGACGGATGGAGTTAGGGAGGAGAGGTAGGTGGTTAGGGAGGATTCGATGGAGGCTAGGGTGTCGTGGCCATAGATATGGGGTTCACGGGTTCCGAGGAGGTTGAGGTTGGGTCCGTTGAGGAGGAGGATTTTTTTGATGGACATTGTGCTTGGTTGTAATGAGGACGCAATTGGAGGTTTGGTGGTTTTTTTTTGGTTTGTATGAAATGAAATGAAGAAGTTTGAGAGAAGAAAAAGAAAGATCTACCTGTACCTACTATATTGTACGGAATTGTCTTCATCCATTTTTGATATTATGATTACTATACTGACTGCAATAAGTTGTTTCTCGTATGCTTGACATTTGGAAGTTTTTAATGGAGGAAATGGGAGGTCGTCCATCGCGGGGAATAAAAAGCGGGGCTCGGATAAATATTTACCCCCTTTCTGAATCGTGGGGGTGGGGAAAATAATTTCAGTAATAATAACTCTGTAAAGTCAATCTCACCCAAGTCATAATACATAGACAACGATTGATCATTCTTCACTCTGCTAAAGGGCATAGTTTCCGAGAGTCTGAAGATGAGGTAGACTACCTTCTCGAATAGGTCATCAGCATGTTCGATCTAGGAGTGAATTCTCATTCATCATTCATGCACGTGTCACGTCAAGTTTTCTTCCATTTGTCAATATATAAGAAATGCCTCTTGATGCAAACTGAGATAATCACGTCAAACTACTTCGAGCAGCGTCCTAAATATGTCTATTCATTAGTACTCGAAGTTCTGTGGCTCTTTCTGTCCTTCGTGGTGGGCCTTCTAGCAGCAAGATATGGTGTAATTCGGAGCTCAAGTGAGCACTGCGAGCTTTCGTTTGAAAGTGGATTCAAGAGAATGATAACAGGTTTCTCATAATTGTCTAAAGAATACGAGAAAGAATACGAGGGATGAGTGACAACGAAAATGGTTGCCCTCGAATCAATCTGTCCTCCTGCTTCGTAAATAGTTCCTTTGAAGAGGTCAATCTCAGTATATCATTTTTGTCGCCCACTGCTACGAGTCTACGTATCTCCGAGTTCTCACACATGACATTTTCATAAAGTCCAGCAGTACGCAGATATGGATCCAGGATTCGAGGGCACGAAGCTTTTATATTGTCCTCCTGAGAAAGTTCATAGTGGGAAGCTTTGTGGTTACTAGCGCAAGGAGGGCTACCCACCTTGTCATGCACGTTTGTAGATTGCTAGTCTTCTGATAATGAATCAGGAACAGAATTCAGGCGTTAATCCCCGAAGATGCTCTTCCCTGTCCAAGCATAATTCACCCACAGAGGGTCAATATCAGGTTTTAGATATGTGTAGACGGTATAGCAGGCGCTGAGAATGTTTCTATTGGTGCGAGAAATACTGGCGCTAGTTGCACTTAACTTCCCTCAGCTTCTATAGTAAACCTTCAAATCCGAAAAAATGTAACATCAGCGTATTGAATCTCCCCTCCTCTCTCTCTCCCCCCTTCTCTTCTAGGCCCTAGGAGATACTACTATATCGTGTAGATTTTCTATTTCTCTTTAACGTGCTTATTCTTCAAAGCAGTATAAAGCAAAAAACATCGTGAACCAGAGTTGTCATAATCTTCTCGGGTCCATTTATTAGCAAAGCAGCGAAATCTATAGGAGCTGCGATCTCCAGGTTATTACCTTTATTTACACTGGTCGGGTCAGCTCAGGACTTGATTCACTACCTCGAGTCTTGCAAGTCTGCTTAGCTTGTGCAAAGTTTGAATAGCAGTGTATTTTTTTTTTGAAAAAAAGACATTGCTGAGAACTATTTTGGAAAATTATCAAAAAAAAATTATTTCTCCCAGATATGTCTCACACGGACCTTTCCGCTTCATAAGATCAAAAGTGATTGAATGAGCTCGAAAGAATCAAATCTCAACGGAGAGAACACGTAAATAAGAACCAATACAATTGCCATCTTTGAATCTTACGTCATTATTTCGATTTGTAGGTGTCTCGAAGTTTTGTGGTAGTATCTTCTACCAGGCCCATTTAACAACATTGTTTGTAGTCTGCTGTAAGTATCTGCTAACTAGCAAAACACTCTTCACTTGTATTATATGAGATGATCTTGAGCAAGTGATACAGAAACGAGATAATTCACCTCTTTTAGTATCATCTCAAGTGAATAAAAAACCTCCTTCGCACTTTCCGGTGTCTGCAATGTAAGGAAAATTTGATATCATGGTAGAAAGCATTTGATCTTCTCCTTTACATTATAGTCCGTTCATCCATATAGCATTGCCATCCCAAAGGCTCTTGTAAGTAACAGACGACCCGTTCATCCATCCCTCCCTCAAGGACATCGTACTAAGAATGTATTCACTCATTGCTCACAATAACAGCCATCTTTCTCTTATATGTATAACCAGTGTAAAAAGATGTATACTTATAACATAAAAAGATCTTCTCGAGTGACTAGAAATGAGTCTCTAGATCTCTTGGTTAAGACAATGGAAAACAAAAGCAAAGCTCACGTATTTAAATCAATTGATTATTGACTCAATGGATTTATCATCTTGTCCTTGACCCTCATCTCAATCCAGCACCTCAACCTCACCCCAAATCTGAACCATGACCTTAGCTTAAAGAAAACACATTTTATCTCGCACTTTAACCCTCCATCAAACTTTTCACTTCCTAAAGGCTTCCTCATCTACCCCTCCGAATCCCCCTCCC
>NGKJ01000101.1:111618-122157 GCA_002162495.1 Myriosclerotinia curreyana | reverse complement strand
AGGGGTTGGAAGGGACTTACTCCTTTTGTGGCAAGAGAGATAGAAGAGAGGGAGAGAGAGGGGCGGATGTGAGTTTTGGGTCCATAATTACCAACCTAGGTAGTGTTTATGTAAGGATTTATTAATGCCTTAAAAATTATATAAGATATAAGATTATTAAGGGTTCAATTATTAGTCAGCGTGACCATTTTGAAGTTTGAACCCTGAACGACGAGTAACGGCTTCAATTCGAGTTTCTCCATTATTTGATCATGTACGGAGTAGTACTCTTCTGTATAACACCTACTACTAGGTAGATATGCTTTTCTATACCAGCTTCAAAAAAATACTATCAGATTGATCAAACTATTAGGTATACTATCCGGTATACTTTCTCGCTAGCTTTATACAATAATTATCAGATTGAATAAACTACTAGGTTTACCATCTCGTGTACTTTCTAGTATACGTATAATTTCCTACACCAGTTTCCAATATCAGTTTGATCAAATCATGCTGTTTGAAATACTAGGTACTTTCCTACCGGTACTCTTTAATTAATGCTAAGTACTCGGAGGGGGCAGCATTCACCCCCACTGGGCTTCTCCTAATGGTCATTACCTATATTGACATTTATATTGCCATTCTTGTCCTCATCCGTATAGACATCCTCGTTCCCTCTCCATCCTCATACATCCAATGCGCCCAGCATGCCACGAGTTGTACACGAAACGCCATGCCATACACACTTCCATCCATATTACTAGCCATTGCTCTTATATTACCCCCCATAATTCATTCGTATTCTGCCATCATTGTGCAGATTGAGCTACTGGAGCGGCGGGAGGAGGAGGGAGAAACATCGGAAGATAGGTCTGAGAAGTGTGAATGAGCGAGCTATCCTTTTGCAACGAGGCATATGAATCAACTTACAATAACAAGAGCCATCACTGCAGTTACAGGTAGATCAGCATGTATTATCTATGCGAACGTGAGAGAACGATTTATCTTACTTGACATTCCCACCGAGAAATATGCTGGCTGGGACGAGGTCTTCTTCGTTTCTGAAGATTCACCTAACCAGTTCTGAATTGCAAAAACAACCGAAGCCCTTTTTGTACATTAGCATTCATCCTCCCACTTGATTCCTCAAGAAAATAGTCGTATGAAAATTGCATCAACTAAATTGACGAACCATCCGATGAGCTTGTTGCGAGTGAACATTGCTGCCATTGGCAGGGTGCTACCTAATGTACCACTGAAATCGCTGGGAGATTCTTTCGCAGCTGGAACTTGGTAGGGGATGACTTGAAAAGTGAAAGATCCGTCAGTACATTCATGAAAAGTACAGAAATATAATATGAAGGGGTAGAAATGGATACATACTGAGATCACCCCGTCGCATATCCTTCTTAGTCGCCATGGTTGAAAGAGATTACGGTATAAACTAAGTGGTTGATTAATAAAGAGTCTATGTTGTATCCTATTCCTTGTTTGCACGGGGCAACTGAAGTTTAATAGGATTCGAGATGTGTGATGGTGATTTGAGCTTGTGATAGATATCATGGGAGTTAAAGGTTAACAGCCACTTGAAGTGGCTCGACCAGTGATCGCGTACCACTTTCCACTTTGCGCGCCTCACTTGTTCCGCTCACGCCTCACCTCAACCTCAACTCACCTCAACAACATCATTCCGGCCAATCCAACAGATCTTCTTGCTTTATATCTTCGTTTGTACAATATATTTATTTATTGCCTAGGAGCGGAAGAGACGATATAATACGACATAATACGACCAATACTTCAACTCTGTACATCCATCCACTGTTGCTGTGACACGATAAGAACCCTAGCTTTACAAGAGAGAAGCTGCGCCTGTGCGACATACAATACCCACCCACTGCACCCTATCTTCTAATCGAGACTCCGGCGGCGATTATCAAAACCATTCCGATTGCTTTCGATCCCATTGTTTAAACATCGCTATACTGTCTCTCTCTCTACACATTGTACATCTCACTTGCGCAGTCTTATAGCTCTTGGATCTTTATTACGTTAGAGTCGCAATAGTCGACCAAGGTATGGCGCAATCATGACCACTAAACCCCTCGTCGGGTCGCAAGCCCAACGACAGTCGCAAAGGTCATTGAATTCAAATATTACCTCAAGGCCCTCCCCCCAAAGAAGTTTGTCGTCTACTTCCCCAACTCGAAGACACAATGAAGCCCTCATAGACTTGACGCTTGATGTGCCAGACTCTACATCTGTGCGTTATGGACAAACCTCGAGAGCAGGAGGCTCGCGCCTAAAGCAGGAGATCTGTAATGAATCGAGGAGTTCGAGTCAGTCAGAAGCTTCAAGCGCGGCACCTTCGAATATAATATCAAATAGGCAATCTTTACCTCCACCGCGCGGTCGGCCGCAGCTTCATTCCGATGTACTCCGTGGTGCGAAAATCTCCAAATCCAGTTTGACATCTGATCAAAACTACAGCCAAGTACCTACGAAGCCATTTCCTCTCCCTGTTAGACCTGGACAGCATGCTCCGCCTGCTGTAGAAAAGCCGGGCTCATCGATTGCGTCTTCCGGGAAGAAGGATGGTCGCCCGAAGCCTTATGTCATAGAAGTTCCAGCGGCTGCTCCCTCTTATTCACCGCATGGTATGTGCAACCACATTTATGATGATCTTCACCCACAATAACATCTCTGACACCTTGTCGATAGGCCACGCAGATTTCTTTCCATGGAGCGGCAACCACCCAGAAGATCAGTTCTCCGAACCCGTCATACGAGCAGGCTTTTTCGACAAGTCGCAAATGTCACAGAACGAGACAGGCTCGGCAAAAGCCTCCATTTATCCATCTTTAAAACATAAAAGTGGCCTGCAAACATTGTCTTCGTTATTCTCAAGTGTCTTAGCTCAGCGACGGGCCCATGGAAATATCACAGCTAACTCGACTTTCAAGCCTCCACCACGTGTAACAGTTACGGATACAAAGAGAGAGATATGGCTCAAGGATTTAGCTAACCCTAGCATATCGCTTCGTCGTCTCAGTCGATCAATCCCTCATGGTATCCGAGGTAAAGTGCTCCTAGAGCATTCTCTTAACAAAAACATCCCCATTGAAAGGGCCGTCTGGCTAGCCAAATGTGTTGGAGCCAACGAATTGAGGTCTTTCAAACGTAAGGGTGCCGGCGGTGCGTTTGCCATGGGAGGCGAGGCGAAATGGGTGCGAGATTTCACAGTTTGTCTCGAACAAGTTCTGGAAAGCATTATCGGGTCATGTGGAGAAAAGGACTTTCGTCGCAGGATTTATTATGCGTGAGTAAAATTACAACATCGCCAAATTCTTGCTCATCTACTTACAAACATGACAGAATTCGGTTGGCGGCTCATTTTCATGCCGAATGCCTTATAGATCGCGAGCATTATATAGATTGGATATTATCCTCCCTTGAAGCGACTTCTCAATCCAAGTTACCAATATGGCTGTTGATTGCCCAAGTGTATTGGGGAGATATTTTGAAGTATCGGAGGTTCGGGCGTCGATTAACAACTACTCTGTTAAATCGATTTTCGGAGGTATGGCATCATATTCATCTCTATTCCCTCGTACATAGCTAACGTTATCTCCCAAGGCAATTCAGCATCCAGATGCTGATATATTGGGACCTTTGAACGATCGTCTACGTTTACTTCTAAATAGATTAATGATTTTAAATCCAGACAACTTCGTCTGTCCTGAAATCTGGTCCAAGCATAGGGAAATCCTACAGGTTCACCTAACCTACTCAGATAAGCTGCCCACAGGTGTCTGGGATGAGATTAATCGCCGCAATATACGTCTTACAACTCTAGCTCCTGAAGCTCAGCATTCTCCTCAACAACGCCTTGTCAATGTCCTAGACAAATCACTTTTCACCCTGTTTACAACCGAGGTCATAGATATCTGCTGGCAGCTTGATGATGACAAAACCGCTCTAATTCATGCAGTTCTGGATTGGTCCACGTCATGTTATAGACCTGGAAATGCGAAAGTTTTCGTCGGTTCTCGGATTATACGATCTTGGAGAAAACAGGGTACTGACGCGAGTGTGGCTATACTGTCATTCCTTGACTCCAGTGCTTGCGAAATTGGACGTAATAGGTGTTCGTTTTATCATCTTGTTTCCGAGCTAACCAGATCCAACGACTTTTGTATCCCAACATACCTCCAATGGTTGATTAGCCGTGGTGGTATTCATGATCATTCTGACTTGGCGCCCGACGGTCCTTGTGGAACGAGGCTTCTTGCAGAGCTTCCCATTCATGAGTTGAGTGGAGAGATTGTTGGGCTGCGCAGGACGTTACTTTACCGAGCGGAATACCCAATAGATATCGAGGAACACAAGATGGCGGCCTGCATCTCTGTCATAAGAAATGTTCTGCAAACGATACCGGTTGCTTCAGAACGGCGATCGCCTCAGGTTAGTCACGGTTTCAAAAGCTTAGATGACCTCCGATCACTAAGCCGCGCAAGCAAATCTCACATTGGATTTTGGCTTCGTCGTGAAGTGGAACTCAAGATGCTGCCGTCAAATACAGCATTGAATGAATGGGATATATCACCCGCGGCTCGTGAAGCTTCTTTGCTCACGGCGACTACGTTTGGCACTGTGCGAGACTACCTTGAAATTTTAGAAGATTTCTCTGTGCTCGCCGATGTGATAAAGATTGCCACGGCCTCAACTGATCCTCAAATTATTGCATCGTGCGCCGATACGCTTAATATGCACGCCGATATATTTGCTGCAATTGGGGCAATCAAAGGCCTGTTTGATGTTCTTCTCACTCGTTCGCGTTCATTTGCAGATGACCGTGATGTTATGCCACGATTTATGCTGGCTTCTTTACTAGACCTTTCGTCAAGGCTTCCCGATAACCAAAACGTTACCGCGATACTCGCTCGACAGCTTGCTCTGGGTGACAGAAAGTGTGCTGCCGACGCTTGTTCTCCCGTCTCGGACCATATGGCAGGTGCATCACATAATAATGAAGCAGAGTTCATAGACGAAATCGAGAAGCTTCTAGCGAATGGCACAAGTATCGATCGCGGGACCATGGAACGACTTTTCCAAAGAGTTGCTCAGCATTTGTCAGTCTCATGGGATAAGTCACCAGAGCAGCAGCGAAAGTGCGTGTTACTGTTGACAACCCTAAGAGACTTCAATCCTCAGCCATTTGATTTGCTGATGGCGAGTTGGCTATCTTACATTCAAAACTTGGAACATCGCCCAAGCTTGGTCCAAATCTGTGGCCCCTTGATAGGACTCGGTTGTCTTTCTATGAAAGATCTGGTTAATGCGTGCTTGAAGGCAGAAAAGGCTGAGTTCGACCCAACACAAAAGTTGGGCACTATAGTAGCCATGGAATTGCTTTCTCTACTTGCGACCCCACTTACCGCACTGGAGATTCTGACATCAGAGGAAGCATATCGTGTCCGGCTTCTACAAGCTCGAATGCAAATTGACAATCCCGAATTGACATTAATTGTCATTCGATCGGCATTTGAGGCTTGCTCAACAGCCGCCCATGATCTATCATCTATCGCCCTTCACACGTTAGACGTCTTGAGAGGCTCAGCCATGCATGAGCTACTTCAAACTTTAATCTTAATCGGTGGTGATATGACCAGCAAGATCCTGGTGCTCCCTTTGTCACCTGATTCTACTGATCAAGAAGCTTCTAAACTAGTAACTGCCACGATTAACAAACTTCTGGTGCCTACATATCAGAACGAAGACTCCAATCTTTCTGTGGGTGACGCATTGAAATCGGCGAACTATCTCAACCTACCATTTTGCCAATTGAAAGTGGCCTCTACTTTTCGGACTGGGAAATATTCCCAAACCACTTCTCGAAACATAGTTTCTTCTCAGCTCGATGATCTTAATCGTGCCGTTGAGTGTGCCATAATGGCGGGCGGTACGACATGGGCCTGCATTGTACCATCATTAGATTCCACTGCCATACATCACTTGCGACGCGGCGCTGAAACACAACTTCTAGCTCTTTTCCATGCTGCCAAAGCCTCGGGCTACAATGGCATCTTGGAAGAAGAGCACCAGTTAAGGAAAGCAGAAAATTTGTTGGTCATCCTCGACCTGACTATAGACAAGATATATACCGAGAAAGTAAACGCGACGTACAATACACAAAGTTGCTTTCCAGACATCGTGATCTTACTCAACGGCGCCTCGCAATATATTGCCAGCACACAACACACTGGTAGTAAAGTTGCCTTTCTTACGAATTGGCTACCGTTGCTATTATCGTTCACAACCTCGCAAACAGTAGCATTGGAGCAATCGAAAGCCAGTCATGAGCATCGAGGAAGAGTAATTTTGTTGTTGACAACAATCCTTTTGGACTTATATGTCCTCAAAGCAAATACAGAAATCCAAAATTTACCATTAGAGCAGTGCTTCGACCTTGTTCTGAACATGGTAGATGTCCTACCGGACGATATTCGTCAACAATGCGTTCGAAATTTCCGCGAGGCAGCCTCAAATTCGATTATTAGCTATATTTATAGTATTATGGCGACACCATCTGACTGGTTATATATCTATCAAGGAGGCGTCCTAAAAACTGCAGCTGCTGGGAGGAATGGCAGCAATCCAAATCCAGATCATGGCAAAGAGTCAAGTCGCCAAATATTTCCTTTTACGATGAAACGCTGGGAGATGCTAGGAGAGCCAACTCCCAATATGGGTGAGAACGATACGAGTCTCAGTTTGACGCTGTTTGCGAGCAGGAAGGGAGTCAGCTGAAGGTTGAGTTTGTTCATATTTTATTCACAAACAGTCATCAATTAGACATGAGGTGGAAAGGAGAGGAGATTGATCCAAAGCGATAATGTATTCAATTAGTACTGTTCTACACTTTTATCTGAATATGCAGTGACCTCAAACACCACGCGCAAACTAAGTTGATCGTAATCAATCCAGAAATGCCCAGTCTCGAAGAATGCACACTTCTCGACTCAACATTTGTACCGATATCGGCATCAAATTGAGCGCAGAGTAGGTATGTGAGAGGCCAGTCCGAGCCCGAACATCCTTGACTTGTAACCTCATACTAATGAGCGCACCTATCCATGCAATGAGATGATAACAGGGGGATAGAGCAGCACATACTTGCCAACGCAATATGTGTTGGTGGTAGAGATTGGTTGCCCTCGTTTCTGTTCCAAATTTATGTTAATCAATTGGCATTGGGCGTTTCTAATGTAATATCATGGCTGGTTGTATCTTCTTCTTTCCCTTCTTCACCTCAGTCGTCGTCGAATATCTGGTAGGTATTGTTCAAAATGGTGTCAATTACACGAACCTGCCACCCAGCATCTTGGATGTTCGGTCCCGTATTAGCACCCATCAGAGTCGGCCCAAATACAATTGCCAGGTTGCTCGCGTTCATCCTGTTAGACGCCGAACTCTCCTGAACTCTATTCAAATGTAATGTCAAGGCTCGTAAGGTGGCATAATTTGGGTCAGGCAGGCCATTGATGATGGCATGTAGAGAATCGCGACGGACTATTTCATCATCATGCTCTATTTGGGATTAGTAGGTAAGTATTTTCCGGGGCAAATGTTGGAAGCAACTCACTTGCAGCCTCGATGAATGCAGGGTATTGCTCAGCAGTCAGTAGAGGGTCTGGAAGCTCACGGAAAAACTGCTTTAGAAGACCAGCGACGCTATTAACATCGTGGAAGAAGCTTTCCGGGTTGCAAAAGTCTACCTTGGATGCGTCTACAAACTATTAACAAAGTTACTAAGACCATTCAAACTGCTCAACTCACCGTTATCAAACATTGCCTTAATCTTCATTATATGAGACGCGGTACCAGATAGTCGGTATATCCCTTCAACCTCAAGACCAAACAGATCAACTGCTTGGATACATTGATAGACGATCATGGGAACAGCAGAGCCATCTCTCTCGGAGAGCTCCTCGAGGCTAAGCCCAAATACTGGTCTCAGGGGTGCTAAATGTGTATTGTTGTTTGAGACTGGAACCGGTCCTAAACTGGGTGCTGATCCTGAGGGTGGTCCATGACCCGCTGGTGCATGGGTCGTTGGGGCATACGATGTGGGATTTAGTGGTGCCTGTGGCGGTATTGTCTCAGTTTGAGGCTGTGATTGAGGCTGTGATTGAAATGGCAATGTTGATATCTGAGGAGCTCCATCCGTACGAGGCGACCAAGTAGTAAAGTCGGGAGAGTTGGATGCTTGGTTCGTCGGTGATATAACTGGTGCAACGATATGTTGCGAAAGAGATGGGCCATTGCTAAAGCTTCTTTCGCGCTGATTGGTTTGGAGAGCGCCTTGGTTAAAAGGTTGGCTCATATGAACCTGGTGGGATGGCTGAGGTAGTATTCCTGGTCCCTGTCGAGATTGGAGAGAGTTAGGATCTGACTGGCGTTGAGCAGTGTGCTGTGCAGGTTGCAAAACCTATATTTAAAATTAGCGTCGTCGAAACAAATGCAACTAGAGATCTAAACTGACCGCGTTACGCTCGTATTTTATCTCCGTGACTCGGGATGGTACTTTGCCGGAAAAGCTACTGATGTAATTGCTCAGGTCTTTAACATTATCGATAGCATGAACAGCTTCACGAAGACTACGATTTGAAGTCCCCTGTTCTTTGGCTCGAATTGGGCTTATATTTAAGCCATTGCTAAGAAGTAATTTCTCGTTGAAGGATGCTGTTTGATATAATCAGTATGTAGCATAGCTGGGCTTTCATATGCCTTACCAAACTTCTGCATCTGAAGTGTCAATGCAGAGTCGCACTCCTGAATGAGATCTTCTAAAGCTTTCACCGCTTCGGGTCTTGATTTTGACCAGAGCTCAGTACGTTGGCTTTGTGCAGCCTGTACCTTTGACGCATAATCTGCATCTGCGGCTTGAACTTTCCGGAGAAGGTCCTCTTCATGTTGCGCTGCCGATTTGGGGCCCTTGAGGCCAAAGATCTTTCCCGATTGTCGATCCCCTGTGCGAGCTCTGTCGTACTCGTCCGCCAGAGCATCATACTTCGCCTTCGACTTTCTCATAGCAGCTTCGCTATCAGCAGCACGTTGCTCTGCTGTCAGCCCGGTATTTTTCCAGTGCTTCCTGCCCTTCTCTATATTCGAGGTCATTTCAATAAGGTCATCATACATCTGATGCAGGGACACGCCGAATTGAGCTCCATTTTCGGCCATTCGCTCGTGTATAATGAGGACCTCTTCGTATGACTGCAGAAACGAACCATGCCGATGCTCTGGTTTGCGGATACTATCCCCAGTTGCTTTGCACAGCTTTTTCAATCCGTTCGAATGTTCCTCTTCCATAATAGACCGTTTCTTAAGAAATTGCGCGAATTCCTATTTCGCGAAGGTCAGCTCTATATTAACGTAGGCATTGAAGGTTCGGAGTAAATACCTTTGCGGAAGCAATACTTTGTTTCAATCGATTCAATAATGTTGATATTCCAATCTATGCCGCAAATATGGTCAGCTTTCACATGGCAAACAGAAGAGTTTTGAAGTATTCAATTACCTCCGAGCTTGTAACGTCGCGAACTGCCTTCGTGGTTGCATCTTCAGGAGTTGGAGGTCTTCCAGCTGTCTCTCCATTGTTGCCGTTGCCAACGGCATTGGGCGACGATGTTGTATCAAGCCCGATGCCGATGTCCCCTCCAAGTGACATTTTGTAGGTGCGAGGTATAGCTAGGTAGCTATCTAAATTGCAATATCTGACTTTGTCTGAGTTTGTGGGTATTGTGTTATAATATTAACAAATATGTTGTTGAGGGAGAGCAATTTTAGAGTACCCAGTATGTCTAGGTAATGAGGTATGTAACCAAATGTTTGGGAATCGTGAATCGTGGGAATCTACCGGGATAAAGTGACTCCCAACTCCGTAATTAATTACTACCACCATTCATTCCATATCTATCCCGTACAAAGTACTCTCTTATTAATAATTTATACAACTTTTTGGGAAAATGACTTCATAATGATGAACCTCTCAAGCTCTACTGTAATGATAAATAGTCTAGTTCTTGAATTTCTATTATATCTCGTTCTCGTTCTGCTTGATTTAAATCTGCCACACTATCGTTAACAGGCTCTCAGCTCTCTAGCCCTCTTTCACTAACTACGCGGCTATACGGGTCGTAAAAAAAGCAAACGCAGAGTTTAATATTTATATAATTATTTTAAATATTAATATAATTTGTTACGAGTTAAAAAGGAAGTACTGTCGTTTAACAGATTTATTAAACAAAGATATTATTTAAAAAAGTAATTAAAAGAAATATAAAATTTTAAATAATCTTTAATAAAATCTTTTATATTAATTATTTATTAATTAATAAATAAATTCTATTAACTATTTAAAGATAATTAGTAATTTTAATTTTAATATTTAATAACTTTAATATTATAAAACTTTTTAAGAAATATATATTAAATTAATTATATAATAATAATAATAATAATAATAATAATAATAATAATAATAATAATAATAAT
>NGKJ01000101.1:97325-111518 GCA_002162495.1 Myriosclerotinia curreyana | reverse complement strand
AATAATAATAATAATAATAATAATAATAATAATAATAATAATAATAATAATAATAAATAACGTACAACTCTAGTATATTCCTTTCTTTTTCATTTAAATCACTTACTCCCCGCTTTAATAAGCCTAGTCTTATCTTATGTCAGCGACGCTAGTAAACCCATGATCAATCTTGCAGTTACAGATCTGCCTCATATCCTCAGTAGCTTTACCGCGCTCAGGCTTAATGCTTTGTCTCAATAACAGATCATAGCAGCAGTCTTACTCGCTTTTTAATCATCATTGAGACTTTTCTCATCTTGCTGTCATTCAAACAACTTTTTACACACATATTCACTCAATCGTCAATCAGTCGGTCTCACTTGTCAGACTTAAGATAATAATAATATCTAAGGATTTGTATTTGCCATCTGCCATCTGCCATCTGCTATCTGCCAACATCAACTCAACTCAAATCAACTCAAATCAACAGATACTACGGAGTACAAACAATACTGCACATAGCTACTACTGCATAGCTTTTACAACCATAAATCCATTCTTCGAAGATCAAGCCAACTCAAAAGGTAAATCCTTATTCATTCTCATAAACTACATTCTCCTTTTCGTTTGTAGATCAGGAAAGCAAACTTCCGATTTAATAAGATGAGATCTGACAATCATGCAAAGCTCATAATAAATAGAACAAACAACCTTCAACTCCTTATCATCTACCTACAAACACGAACAAATACACACCGACCTATACAACCACCACCTTCAAAGGAATTATTTCATAAAATAAAAAATGGCAGCCCCTGGAACTCAATCGTTGAAGGTCAGATTTATTATGCGCTCCTGGAATATAGGTCGATTCATTTATTGAGCAAGGAAACTGACTTTGTCCGCAAACAGTGTGTTGTAACAGGAGATGGAGCTGTTGGAAAGGTATTTCTCCTGTTTATCTATGTTATGATTAACTCAATTACTCACACTATTTTACAGACATGTCTTCTCATTTCGTATACTACCAACGCATTTCCTGGAGAATATATTCCCACTGTGTGAGTATGGGATGTTTGGTAACATAGGCTGGTTACTAACATAACCAGATTCGATAATTATTCGGCCAGTGTAATGGTTGATGGGAAGCCGATAAGCTTGGGCTTGTGGGATACCGCTGGACAAGAAGATTATGACAGACTGCGCCCGCTTTCTTATCCTCAAACAGATGTGTTTTTAATCTGCTTCTCAATTGTCAGCCCCCCATCCTTTGACAACGTCAAGGCAAAGGTATGTATAAAAATTCCTATATCTGTCAAATTTTTATGATATTGTTTCACTAATTTATTGGAATAAAGTGGTTTCCTGAGATTTCGCATCATGCGCCTGGTGTCCCAATTATTCTTGTTGGTACAAAGTTGGATCTTCGAGATGACGAGCCTACAAAAGAATCTTTGCGATCCAAACGAATGGAGCCAGTAACATATGACCAGGCTAGAGTTGTAGCTAAAGATATCCGGGCACACAAATACTTGGAATGTTCTGCCCTCACGCAGAGAAACTTGAAGAGTGTATTCGATGAGGCAATCCGGTAAGAAATTCCTCCATCCTCCGCTGCAAGATATCAAAATGGATGAACTGACCGAAACAAGTGCCGTCCTAAGTCCACAACAACAAGCACCGAAACCAAAGAAGTCCAAGTGTACAGTGCTATGAGCCAAGATCGAGCCGAGACGATGACAGGTGATCACCTATAGATACATTGTTGGTTTCTGACTACAGATTGTAGCATTCTATAAATCATATGGTTGGAAGTGGTCCAACTTCTCCAGATAACTGGAGACGTGGGATTCGGGGAGTAAGGTGTGAGGGAATACAACTGGGCTAATACTGAGATTTCCTGTTTATCAACCTTTTCAATTCTATGCTGTAGAATTTGGCATTATACGAATGCAACTGCATATATCGATGCAGTATGCGTCCCTGAAGATACCGAAGATACCTCTTTTTCTGTAGATAAGTCACGATAAATGCATGGAGTAATGAACAAATATGGATTTTGAATTTCATTAATAACTTGAGATGGTTTCTACTCAATTGAACCTCCAATTTATATGCCATGGCAAACGGGTATCATTATCTATCCACCGATTCTTGCTTTTCTACTTGGGTGCACTCCACTGTCCTCGGCCAAAACATGCTGTACCTCAACTGCTTTATTTTTGCTAACCTTGGGATTGTCGGCCTGCTTTTCTTGTTAGCATGAGATGGCCAAGCAACTCTACTTCTCAGCTGGGAATAGTTCCCATTCAGCAATATGAACAATGAAATTTGAGGTAATCATACTTCTTGTGATTGTCTCACACGTTGTTCATTCAATTTTTCGTTTTTCCCCTTAATTTTTGTGCGGCGGTCTTTCGTGTTGCCACCACCTCCGGCACTTTATAGAAGTTAGATGCAACACCAATAATAAGAGGACAAAGGTCACTCACGTCAGCTCAACGTTGACCTTTCTTGGTGCTGAGATGCCATCATTGAACGTCGATTGGTGAAATTGCTTGAGACAAGTTTTCATATGATCATAACCTTCAAACTCAAGGAAGGCACAGCCTCTTGATTTAGTAGGATTTCCCTTTTCTGTAAGATGACGAACTGAGGCTGGTTTAACGGCGGCGAAGTGGTTTTTTATTGAAGCTGTTGTAGCAGTAAATGGTAGATTTCCTAAAACATTTTATGTGAGTTCAATATTATAGAAATGCCGCTAGAAGGCATCTCACCAATGAATACGATGAATCTTGCAGCCTTGGTTTCTGCATTTGCATCAGAAACACCTCCTTGCTTCTTATTTTTCACACGTTTCTTCGCAGCAATAGTCTGATCAGAATGTTCGGTAGCATTGGTATCCGGGTCCTCTTGTTTGGCAGCAGTTTCTGCCTCTTGGGATATGGACGTCGCATTTGCAGCAGCCTCCTTAGCTTTTCTCTCTGCTTTTCTTTCCCTCTTCGACTTTTTAGGGGCTAATTCGGTATCTGCTATATCGGATGACTCTCCAATCTGTAATTGCGATGAAGGCGTGTCGGTCGAATCGGTTTTAGCTTTCTTAGCTTTCTTAGATTTGTGATTGGATTCCTTGTTCTTTATGGCCTCTTTTTCCCTATCCGAAAGAGTAGCTTGGCCGTCATTCGCATCGTCATCTGGGGCTCTTTTCCTCTTCGTCGAAAGAGCGTTCTCGGTATTAGATTCTGTTTCGAGGTCCTCAGGAATATCGGGAATCGAATTCTCGAGCTTGCGCTTTTTGGCTTTTCTCTCCGCTCGAGAAGCTCCTGCACCAAATCCCATATTGAAGTTCAGTAGGCGGCAGGCTTATTGATTTATGAAAGGGCAGAAGAGACGCTATTGCGCTACGAAGATTCAATCATCGAAACGTCAAAAGCCGGGCGAATATTTTTTTTGGAATAGATTGGGCAATTCCCTGTCGCGAGAAATATTCTGCCGGTAGCGGTGAGAAGGATTAGCACTATTACCAAACTAGATTAAACTAGATTAACTCGCTACTTCTTGTATTCGGGGATAATCCTAGGTATTTAGAGGAGAACAAAAACATGTTAAAAAACAAGTATAAATAAATAATAAAGTTTAATATTTTAAATGTTTTAAAGAATATAAAATGCCAAAATAGTATATATTTTAATAAAAATATAAAAAAGAAATAAAATAATATTTTTATATAATTAATTTTTTAAAAAAAAAAAACTTATATATCGAATATTTTATAACTTTTATATATTTTATATATGTTATTTTCGTTATTTAAAAATTCATTTAAAATAAATTTAAAAATTCATTTAAAATAAATTTAAAAATTCATTCAAAATAAATTTAAAATAAATTTAAAATGAATATAAAATAAATATAAAATGAATATAAAATAAATATAAAATGAATATAAAATAAATATAAAATAAATATAAAATGAATATAAAATGAATATAAAATGAATATAAAATGAATATAAAATAAATATAAAATGAATATAAAATAAATATAAAATAAATATAAAATAAATATAAAATAAATATAAAATAAATATAAAATAAATACAAAATAAATATAAAATGAATACAAAATAAATATAAAATGAATATAAAATGAATATAAAATGAATATAAAATAAATAAAATAAAAAGTTTAATTTTTTATATATAAATTAATATTTAAATTATAATTAAATTTAAATAAAACTATTTTAAAAAGTAATAGTTACAAAACTTTATAAGCTTTTAATTATTATTATGTTATTTTATATTCTACGCTTTGAAACAACTCGCGAGTATAAGTACTTACCCCTAATTTTTTACTGCATTTACCAATTACCATTTGATCAAGGAAAGGAATGGATCGTACTTAGTTCACTAGACACTACCCATTTCATTATAGCATATGAATTTCATTTTGGACGACGTTGAAGCTCAATCTCTATTGCGAAAGTGGAGCGCCATTGTAATGTTATTTCTTGCTAAATGTACATGCCATAGCATATATTCCGTATCTCCAACTGTGCCTCCATCCGGTAAAGCAGATGACTAGGACACAAGAAAAGAATAGTTTAAAGGTCCCAGATCATCATTCTTTTACCCCTATCCTTTGCTTAGTAGTTAGTTACTTGTGGGCTAAGCTCCATCATTAGTAGATAAAACACACAGGTGGAATACTGGGTACTGGTAAAATCATGCTGTATGTATCAAGCCATAGGCTCCCTCGGAAGATAGCCACTCCCCCTTCCGTTGAATCCAGAAATATCTCTCAAATCGTATCTGGCAATTAAACCGTCAAGTATAATCCTGAAATCGCAGCTAGGAAGTGAATGATATACTGGGTAGTGTTTTGACAGCATCGCCCGTGTAAAGAAGAGGACTGGCCGTGATGAACTCCGGGGCAGTATTGTATGTTGCTTGAACCGAATCAGCAGGCGCTGTGATGGATTCTGTTGCCGATGCTGTTACAGTATCTCTTGTAAGGTATTGCAGCGGTGGGATTGATGAAAAGGCGACGCCAGATGCAAATGGCGAAGCGCTTTGTATTGGAAGTGCACTCAGCATCGGATATCCTGCGACAGATTCCAAATCTTCTAGCTTAAACCCTCGGAGATATTCAGCCTCTCTTCGGCGCAAGGAGTCTTGATTCGAGAGAGGAGGTACTGCTAAAAGGATGTTGTCGGCAACACCAGCACATTGAGTAATGGTATGATGTAGTGCGGAACCAAAATGAGCAGTATCGCATTGGGAATATAAGCATTTGAAAACTGACTGCAGTCTATAGCTTAGTGTAAGGTTCAAAGGATTAGACGGTAGCTGTCTTGATTGATGCTGGGTAGATGATCATAGTACGACTAACGTTTTGGTATTCTGCGTCATGGCAAAGGCATGTGGTCTTGTCCGTGCATTTACTGATATATTTTGTATTTTCCCAACAACGCGTTGCACAACCTGCAGATTATGTGTTAATGTAGTACTCTCAGTACTCCCAAGACATTCTTACCAGGGGCAAGGAAGTTTCCATCACTTGTAACAGAACTATTTGCCATTGCCATTGCCATTGCCATGGCTATCGTCAACACAGCACGCCGCATGATTCACTAAGTAGTTGGGCCTCTAAACCCATGCGAGAGTCGCCGAAGGATTTTGGAGAGTTGTGAAATCTTTTGTTAAGGATCGTAGTATCGAAAAACCGGTTTAGTGAGTGTATAGGACGGGTAAAGGAGGGACTTTTGTGCTGAGGTACGTAGAAAGAGAGAGGATTTGATGAAAATGAAATTGAGAGAAACAAGAAAGCTCCATACCGGTAGCTCTCAATGGATAGGTACTTCCTCCTTGAGCAATCCAGCAGTTTGAACTTGCTTTATCACGATAAAGTTGCACGAAGCAATCGAACCTTCCTCTTATTACAATTGGCTCGTCATATTAATATTATCCCTATAGTTTGATTTTGCTTGGAAAGATATGACGATTACAGTCAGTAAAATAAAAGCTGCAAATTATCCGTAGACCCTTCGTATCTATCTCTGAAAGGTTTCTGGCAAAGCCAAGTCGTCAGAGGAATTTGTGTCTCTTTCATTTCAAGTATACCCCTCCTTTTTTGATCGATGTGAGAGGCATCGATAACAATCCTCTCCAACCTATCGACCGCAAGTGAACCATCGTCCATCAAGTCCTTCAATCTCTGAGGTGTGCCGACAGCAATCCCGGTCCTTGAAGATTTAAGAAATCCAATGGAGTCCTTGAGCTTAATGTGTTTCGCGAATAACTTTGCAACTTTCACATCTTTCGTTTGAAATTTCCGTACGGCTCTATATGATTGTCAGATGAGAAGGAATTTATGTGCTGTCGATGCCAATTCCAATAGCGAAAAGCGAAATCAAGACAAAAACCATACCTGGCAACATCGGCTGCTCTCAAGCCCGCAGCAGTAACAATGATTGTGTGCGGTGATCCATTCTTCTTCGATGCAGACCACAGTTTTGTTGGATTACCAGAGAATTTCTCCAAAAACTCAGGCAGATTATCGAGACTTCGTGTCTTCGTCCATGTTGTAGTATCCCGAACAGCAGAGACTATTCCAAGTGCCGATACGTTAGCGGACTTCAATACGTATTGAAGAGCAGGTATACTAACCTGGCAAATATCGATCTTCCAATTCAACGGAACTGAGATCACTTTCATATCTCCTCGTCTGGCGCGCGACATAATCAACCAATAAATGATCATTCATTTTCGCAATTGCATTATTAAGACCAGCTTCAACATCAATATCCTCTTCATCGAAAGGTGTGTGCTTCCTTCTCTTCCCGGGTTCGTTTACTTTTTGCTTGGGCACCTCTTGATCATGGTTTCCACCTCGCTTTCTCTTCTTCGAACTTGATTTAGTAGGATTTCCGGGTCCAGATTGAGCTATTGGAACTTTCACTTCTTCTATTAAAGGATCTTGAAGTTGATTCTCGTTTGACATTTTGATAGGATGAGCTGGTGGGAAACTTTCGAAGGTGGAATTGGTGTAAATTGTATTATATTCCGTTTCCTTGTGATATAAAATTGAGGTTGTAGAGTAATAACACAATATGAATTCAATTCTCAGCCTTTTTTTCGAAAGGCGCAATATTGAAAGTTCTCATAAAATTATTTCACGCCTTGCCTTGCCGGACCCCACATATGCAATCAATCACTGGTAACGCTAAGATAAGATAAGCACAATAAGGTAGGTACCTAGGTAGGTACTTCGCGTGTATATCCTGTTCTCGAACGCGTCTAGATACATTTACATTTATCTTAAGACTACCGGTCGACGATGATTTTTTTCTTCCCAATTCGCATTACAAATCTATATTGATATTGTATCTATTTGCTCGTGCGAGACGTAACATTACCATGACTGGAAGACCTCAAACTCCTTTGCGCCGCACTTCCAATGCTGGCCTATCTCCAGCAAGTAATTCAAGAACACCCGCCCGTGGATCAAGGCTAGGTGGCTCAGAGCTTAGAACAAATGCGTTGACGCCTCATGGAAGGGCAGCAATGCGAGAAGTTGAGGCACGACGAGCAGGAATGACCCCAGGAAAGGATAGAAGACGAAGTGGCAGACAGCAAAGAGAAACGCCTCGAGATATATTGAGGTTATTGAGCAGGACCTTAGCTCCCCAGACCCGCCCAACAGTTCCCTCCCCTCAAAGAGCGCCTAGCAGTTCCAGAAGGCAAACCCTACTTTTAGATGATGACTTTGATGACGACCCGAATCTTTCACCCCCTCGACTTTCCATACCCCTGGACGACGAGAACGAGGATGATGATAACGAGGATGATGAGAGCCTTTTACTTCCGAGTCTGGCGGTTCTTGAGGACGAAAATTTGACCTCGCGATCCATTGAGCTTCCGAGAAGAGCTGTTAGTGAACAGCCAAACAGGTTTCTCTCAAGGGGTAGTTTCGGAAGTATTCGAGGAAGCGATCGTCTTGGAATTTTGAATGAGGTAGAGCTAGGGAGAGATGTCAATGAGTCGAGCTTCTTTGATGGGAATGATTATGAAAATAATGATTTTCAAGACATGGCAAACTCCCCCTTCTTTGGAAGGTAAGTCGAGGGACATGAATTGGGACAATCCTCTTAAGCTGACACAAGCTAGTGGCCGCGCAGGAATGCAAAGGGAATTTGAGACTGGATTACATCGCCGCTCTCTTCTACCAGGCAGAAGTAGTGATATCAGACCATATAATTCGCCATCCGAGGAGAGAGACGCAACCTTTGTATTCACAGTTCCGCAACCAGAAATGCCAGTGCAGCTCGAGTATTCTCCGTCACCGGAGACTAATCAATTTGGAGGTCGCACTATGGATGAATCTCCTCCACCACCTGATTATATTCAAGGAGATGATTTCGCAAAGGACGAAGAAGCCATGTATGGCGAAAATGAATCCCCAAGGTTGTCGATCGCCACATTCGAAAACTCTCATCTCAGTGACGATGAACCCTTCAACGCACCTATGCAGAACACCATATCTGTAAATCTACAGAGAAATTTTCAAAAAAAGAGTAACAAGGTTTCGAAACATGGGCTGAAATACTCATCGTTACCTCTAGGTGTGGTGAAAAAACATGCTGCGAATTTGGCAAGAAATGGCGCTAGCAAAGGAGACAAGTTGAGTAAGGATGCTCTGGATGCGATTATGCAAGCAACCGACTGGTTTTTCGAACAGATCAGTGATGATTTGGGTACATATTCTGAACATGCGGGGCGAAAGACAATCGATGAGAGTGATGTTTTAATGCTGATGAGAAGGTATTTATCTGAATGTGACTAAAGACCTCGATATATGCTAAGTATTATACAGACAACGCCAGACCAATGCTTCGACAACGCCATTTTCTCTTGCACAAAGTCGGTTACCCAGGGAGCTCTTACAAGATGTGAGAATGGTCCCCCCATTGATCTCGAGAGATCGGTCACGGAAGAAAGCATCCGGAAAATGAGAAAATACACGATCTTCAAGACCATTCTTTATTTTGACGAACTCGTCGAGCAATATCCGCAGAGGGTTTCTTTACAACCATCCATAGCATAACGGACGTAGCAGCAGCTAAGGCATACCTAGGGAGTTGTCTACGTTAGTACACGGCAAGATTTCTGGTCGCTGGTAAGTGCTCACCATGTAAATATGTACTGTGTGTGGTTATTTCGGAGATTCACCTCTGCTGGTCTCCCTATTGGAATTCCGCGTGCAGCGCGATCCCAAGCCATCAAGAGATCCGGCTCTTTGATTTTGTAAGCTTTGTGTTACTTGAAATGGAATAAAATCAGATCTTACCCATTGTCTCTTCGATCCAAACCGGTTGACTTCCTGTCAATTTCGCCATTTGCTCAACGTCTGGAAAGTAAAATTCCCGAGTCTGTGGACTGTTGTCTGGCGTGAAATAATTCTTCTTCCAAGGTTCACGCAATAACCCCTCGACAGTTACTTCACCTTGAGGTAAACCGTCGGGTCTGCTTATTTGCTTCTTATGCTTCTTCTCGATCCAGCCCCGATTTACAAGAACACTAGTACCTTTGCCATCCCGCTCCAAAGGCGTAATAACGAGATATCCATCTTTCCCATCATGCAACCGAGGACCAATTAACATTTCTTGATCGTGTCTGAAATGACCAGTTGCAAATATTCTCCTGTAATCGAATTCCTTGATTGCTGAAGGATCAATGTGTGGGGGAAGTGGTAAAGGATCACGGACGAGACGATCCTCGAACTTCGCAATCAGCTTTGATTTCCAATCCAAACGCTGTACTTGCCATGTCCCCAAGGCGAAAGCTGTTACAGGAATTAAAGCTATTGATCATCTGAATTAGATAGTCTTCTATTGAGAATTGGGCAATTTGTGGCTGGCTTACCCAGGATGATAAGACCAGGCCCATGCCTTCTCCCAGTACGAACCAAATTTGGTGGATTGTCAATTATAGATGTGAAATTGGGATCATCAGCAGCCTGTCTGGACTTGACACGGGTGCTCGAGAAATGTCGATGATATGTTGGGCATTTTGATACTGTGGAAGTTGTAGACGGGAATGATATCCTCTTGATATGTGATGAAAACGAATTGATACGTTTGTAACTGTTAGATATGGCTGGGAAAGGGGATCGCATATTCAATGAGATTAATGCATCAACTTTCTTCAACTCAGTTAGATACTGATACCTCAGTCTTTTTGTTTTCGATATAACCTTAAGTTAATATTATTCTGATCACATCATGAGGTTGTGGTGGGTGCACGTGCAAGAATATCTGATTATATAATCAAAATGACTTAGAAGCTCTCTCCTCCCTCCCTCCCCCTCTCCCTTACCACTTTTCAATCAAGATATCAAATCAACACGAATTAAAATCGACAAGATTGAATTGAACAACTAGAATACCTACTAGTTAGATCTCTCATTCACTCTCTCCAACTAATACTACAACCAATAATTAATTCTAATCAACGAAACAACTTCCAGGTCCTCACACGGCCTTCTTCCTCTCCCTCTCCCTCTCCCTCCCTTCCCCCCTCAACTTTTACAACTTCATACACCATACACGACATACAGTACTGAATAACTTCAGTACATGATAGTGGTACTGTTGCGACAATGTTTCATACTGGTGATCTTAATAGCGGCATCAACAAGGCTCTAGCTGAATCTAAGCTAGTTGCTTGTTTCGTAACAAGTAAATAACATCTTTCTCCATATTTATATCAGTGCAACATAATGATAACGTACTCACATAGATGGTAACGAAGAAAGTCTACTCTGGGAAAACGACTTCTTACAAGATTCCGAGGTAATACGGGGCCCTTGAACTACCCTGACTTAATGCTATAGTCTGCTAAGTTGCTGTCTAGTTGAGCCCTCCGCTGCAAGAAAGAACAGTCCTGTTGCGTTTGGATGCCGGTTCTGAAGAAGCCAACTATCTTGCTGCAATATTCCCTATTCCAAAAGTTCCAACACTTGTCGCTATATGGTAAGCACAATTAAACTATTTATATTCCATTACAGTCATGTGAATGCCCACAGAGGGAAAAGGGAATGGGGAGAATGGGGGCCAAAGTTGGCATACTCAAGCCGTGAATCCGCAAAGATGCTGTCACCCTTTAAATCTCTCTTTGAATATCCAAACCGGATTCGAATGTTAATTATTCATCATTTATATTGAAGTGGGATATTATGTTATTAGACTTTAATCAGTTATGTAGCTTATGTATCTGATCTGCTTGCCCGCTTTCATTCAAGTAGTCGCCTTCTTACACGGACTGACTCTTAGGCAGGAATGGGGAACTCAAAGAATATTTAACTGCAGGTATAACCAAGGTCGAGTTCTTGACACGCCTCGGCAAGGCCTTGGAGTCTGCACGAAGTCAGAGAAATGTAGAGAATGACCACTCTATAAAACCCAATGGAATGAGGACTTCGCAAAATTCAGAACAGCGTACGACAGAAAGTCAAGGTCAACAATCTTCAAGTGGTTCATCCACTGGTGATCACAACATTGGCTCTACATCTGCTTTGCAGTCTACTCATAACAATGCTCCTGAGCCTTCAAGTCCTGTTTCGCCCCCTAGAGATCCTAGGGGCAATCCACCCGAAGATGCCAATGCCGCTCTGAAGGATCAACTCAAACAAACAGCAGACACCACAAATTATGCAGCGATGCAAAAGAAGCGCCAACAAGAGGCTAGAGAAGAGCGAGCGCGCATTCTCGCACTCGTTGAGAGTGACAAGGAAAGAAGACGAAAGGAGGCAGAACGCAAAGCTAACCATGGCGATCAATTGACTGAGCAATCTGTGTCATCCCACGAAAAGGGCTCATTCATCCCAGCTCCTGAACCAAAGACACAAAATTGTGCCCTTCAAATAAGACTTTTTGATGGATCCTCCATTCGTTCCAAATTTCCCAACTCTAGCACACTAAGCGGCGACGTAAGAAAGGTAATATGAGAGCCCCATAAAGACCTCTATAAGTGATGTCAACTTGTCTAATGCCCAACTCCTGACCCATTCCTAACATGCCCACGGAATCGACAATACTAACCATAAGTAGTGGATCGATGATCACCAAAAGAACGACATGCCTTATATATTCAAACACGTTTGCACCCCTTTGCCAAATAGGACCCTTTCGATGACAGATGAAAGTCAAGATTTGGCATCATTGGGCCTCTATCCAAGCGCCACGTGAGTATATATTCATTGAAGACTACACATTATCTATTTCTACTGACATGGAGGCAACAGACTCATAATCGTTCCAGTTCAAGCATTTGCTTCAGCCTATGAAGGAACTAAATCAACTGGCGTTTTGTCTAAAGGAATCGCTGCAGGATACGGCTTAGGGTCTTGGGGCATTAATAGGGTGTTGGCCACTCTCGGTGGAATTATCGGCGGGCCGGCCGTTGCCTCAGATACAAATCAGCGAGATGAGTCCAACACATCAGTAGCAGGTGGTCGCGCATCAAATCTTAGAACTCTCAGAGATCAGAATGATAACGACGATCATCATGAGTTGTACAACGGAAATACTGTAAGCTGGAGCATAAGTTTAATGTTCACACTTCAACAGCTAAGCTAATAGTGGTCACAGTTAAATTTTGAACCTCGCAAGGATGTCCACGACGGCGATGATTAATCCGTGAGAGATGTTCAACTTCCGATATGAACAAACACATAGCCTGCCACAATGCCACAACACATTGGGCGTGCGCGATCTACTTCTATCTAGAAATGGCTTTACCGCTGTAGCACAACATAACGCAGCATAGATATCTGGCCACCGATTTAATATATGCTCGTGATTGGATACGTTGGTAGGGCCTATCTCATTATGAGATTTCCTGGCGGGCACTGCCTTTTTGTCTCAGACATTCATGCGAATTCCAGATTCAAATTTAGGAAACGCCGATTATTTTGAGCTAGAGCTAGAGATAGGAACAGATTGGCGTGGAAAACGGAACAATCGATGGGACGGTCGTTGCAATACTCCCACCCAGCCCCGAAATAATTGACCAATTAAGGTTAATGGAAAAGTACTAATTGTCTCACATTTAGAAGGCAAGCAGAATTATTGAATTTTAAAGTTGATATTGAGTGATATTTTAGATGGCTGAGTGAGGTTGGATGCGGGTCGATACATGAAATGATCCTTCCCAGGAATATGCAATATAGCAGTGCTGTAACTGGAATATGCGCCAGTTCATTGATGGTGAAATTAGTTATGGCCTGTCTTCTGTAAAGCCCCCCCTATCGGTTCCTCCCCTCAGCCTCGTTTCGTTTACCAATTGTGTTCCGTCTCAAGCAAGCTTCACCGTATTCTTCCTATCTGGGCCGAATAGCCCAAGAAAATATGCTGATCGTACCAAGAACAAGAATAGCTGCTAAATATTAGACTTTGAATTGCACCGATACATCATTGAAAGTGGTCTTACCGTTGCTCCTATATTTCCAAAAGTCATTGCATTCCATTGAGCGATATCGACGATTCTTTCCCAGCCCAAAATATGATAAGTGACAGCAAGATGACCCAAATCAGCCAACCACAAAGCGATGAGATAGTTTTTAACGACCTTCGCCTCTCGCGTACTTTGAAAAATGGCAACTCCTATCATGGCTGATAGAAGATACATGTTACCCAATTGTAATGCAACGACTCGGGCATTATCACTGATAGCTTCATGGGGTGAGAAAGCAATCTGTTCCTCGATAAAAGACTCTGGAAAGATTATTGCGTTTGTGAAACCAGCCACACTACAATGCAATGATTATGATCATGTTGAAATGTTCAGTGTTAAGAACTTACAGTGAAATAGGCTCAAAGATGGTGAAGACAAACTTTGGTACAGGAGGTAAGATTAAGGCCATGTTTGCTGATTGTTATGTAGATTTAGATTTAGATGTAGATGTAGTGGTTTGTTGAGGGTCGTCTTGTACCATTTGAGTGTTGCGCCGAAAGTAAGATTAGTTGATTGTTGTTGTAATCTGAAGCTGTATATATACGGATTACTAGGAGTAAACGAGGAAGTCGAATATTTTGTTTCTAATTTAATAAATTGTATATTTATATATATATATGGTTTTATCAAAAAGATGATAATAAATAAATAAATAAATAAATAAATAAATAAATAAATAAATAAATAAATAAATAAA
>NGKJ01000101.1:83899-97160 GCA_002162495.1 Myriosclerotinia curreyana | reverse complement strand
ATAAATAAATAAATAAATAAATAAATAAATAAATAAATAAATAAATAAATAAATAAATAACTAAATAATAATAATAATAATAATACATATAAGGAATATAGACTTGAGGTAATAATTATTATTAATTAGCGGCCGCATTAATTATTAAAAAGTTATTAAAACGACTACTTACATTATACCTCAAACCTTATCTTTATATTCTCATCCTCATCCTCATCTACTTCTTTTCTTTCCCTTCTTTCTTCTTCAACATTATTGTTTTATATTTGCTACGAGTACATTCAGAGTAATCCTCATTACCCTCAAGGAGAATACTTGAAATTATGTCGTTTTCCCAATAATTGGACGGCATAATGCTATAATGAGTACGACTATCGAGCCTCGTTTAATGTCCTTTCTTAATAACGATACATCTGAATCCCTTACAAAAACCCCCTTATTAGACCTTCCTCCATTGCACGATCGTAACATTCTACAAACTTCTCACCGACCACTTCCTTTAGAGCCAAATACTGGCACACGATCTGGAGAATCATCACAAGTATCGCAGCATTCATCATCCATTGCTCCAATTGATGACAATGATCCCAGTTATCGAGACGCCGAAGTGACTTCGAAGACAGGAACGGTGGGCGCAGGAAAGGATACTGGCGCAATTGAGCGTACTTTGGGTAGCTCCTCTCCACAATCCTTGCGAAAGATTCTAGATAACAACACTGGCAACGCCAGACCATCACACTCCAAGAAGCAACAACGTATAGAGAATGGAAAGGATGATTTCGTTCAACTGCCAAGGCCACCCAAAAAGCAAAGATCAAATAAACAAGTGGTACCACCTATTATCATCGGTTTGCACGAACCGCCCCCGCAAGCTGCCTTGTTCCCTCCTATCGCATCGAGTTCATTCCACGACAGCCACGGGAGAAATAGTTTGATTGCTTTGGCGCCAAAACCCACAGAAACAACGGAGGACTTGAAATCCGACGCCGTGGATATATCGGCCTCTGAGGGATTCTTGGATCAGAATGGAAATACGAAGAAGAAGAGAAAAGACGTCAAGGCGAGGAACAGGTGGTCCGAAGAAGAGACGAACAATCTGCTACTCGGTGTGCATAAATATGGTGTAGGGAAATGGACAGATATCTTAGAAGATCCTAGTTTCGAATTTAAAAGCAGATCAGGAGTAGATTTGAAGGATCGGTTCAGAACTTGTTGTCCAAATGAGTTCAGAGGGGAAATTCGCAATTCAAGAAGTTACAATATCGGGCCCAAGGTAAATGATACAGGGGAACAACCAAGAACGGAAGTGGAAACCCTGGGCTCTCCATCTGGGAATCCTGTACTTGGGAAAGATCGAGGGTCAGATGGTACTGCACCAAACTTAGCGTCTTCTCAGTTATTGTACCCCGGGCGTAAGCCTCGAAACCATCGGAAAAAGCTTACAGATCTTCAACAGCTAGGGATTGAAGGGCCCTTTAAACAGTCGCAACGAAGAGAAAGACGACCTTTTTCCTACCAGGACGATTGTGAGATTATCCAAGGCTACGAAATTTATGGACCTGCTTGGACAAGGATACAGAGAGACCCTCAATTCAATCTCCAAAGCCGACAGCCTATTGACCTTAGAGATCGTTTTCGGAACAAACATCCCGAAAAATTTGGATCCTGGGAGTATGATGCGGCTCGGACAGCGTCTCAGAGCAATCCTGCTCAGGTTGATGACTCTAATACATCTAATTACCTTACAACCGATTCCGGCACATTTAGTTTGAACCATGAGCCATTGAAGGTACAGTCACCATCTTATTTCATGACCCCAAAGATAATCTTACATTAATAAACAAACAGCATACAGTGGAGGCGACGGATGGCCTAGCATTCTCGCAGTCTTTTGACTGGACAGAGAGTAATATTTCTACCCCCCCGTTCCCCGGTAACATGGGCGAGATGGACATCTCTCGATTACTGGACCACCCATACCCATGGACCCCATGATCGACCAGCAGACCTCATTGAACGAACTGAAGAGATCAATGCGAGGCCTTATAATAATCATTGACTTGTTGTTCCCTGACGTAAAGCTACAAAACCTCACCGCTTCACCGCACTCCCTAATCTACCCCTTCCCTTTTCCTCATTCTTGGATCATGGTTTCTTTTTGGGCCATAAAACTAGGCCATTTAGTAACTGCGCATACAGAAAGCGGAGTCTACGCAGGTTAAATGATCCGTAGCTGCCATAGAATAATCTCACCAGGTTTTACAATCTTACAACACCGAGCCCACAAGAATTATACAATTGCATGCACCTTAAACCACTCCGAACTACCGTGATAGTACTGTAGCTTTCAGATGAAGTACTTTCACGTTCAGATATCATTGACTACAACTTTAGATGTCGGAAGCCTCAGGAATGTGTGACAATGGGAAAATGCCACAAACATGATACACCAATAATCATTCGTCATATCACATATCACTTGTGGCCTAGCGCTATGATTTATAAATACCCTCTCAAGTGTGCCCTACTCGTCAAAATAACTATCCACAGGGTCCGCATAGAGTCACCTTGAACGTCAACGGCTTCCGGTCCTCGCAGGATTTTAATATTCTAATTTCGCGTCCACCATCAATCCCATCTTAGGCTCGGCCTCGTCATCTTCAAGACCATCATTCCAAGAATGAGTAGTGACAGTGCCCTGCTCAGTACCATAGCCATTCCATGCAGAAGCTGAGATTGGTTAGCTAGGAATAAGCATTTTTGAAAGATGTGAACTTACCAGCTATCATCGGGGCCGTGGGGTGCCAACTGGCATCTCTAATGACTGTTTTCCATGTCGAGCGGCTTGTTTCGTCCAAATCATCAAGCCAACCCCCACGCCATTGATCACCGGGAGGTGGTCTTGTATTTTTCGTTGCTTGTAAAACATCGACTTTGCCGGCGAGCGTTGCATCCATGTTCCAAATGTAAACCTTGCCATCCTCACTTCCAGAGTAGACATATCTGGAATTGGTACTTCCCGGTGGAGAGAAATGGCATCTTATTAAAGTTCGCATGACGCTGTGACCTCTGAACGTGACCAAAGAATTATCATTTTCATCCTGATACCACTCATCATCATCGTATGATCCCCAGCGATAATCAAAGCCTGATCCAGGTCGATGTCCATTTGCCCTAATATTGGAGAACTGAGCTGAAGTCATGACCATACGTAGATCCCATAGCTTCATACTCTGATCCTTGCCATTGCTGAGTACATAACCTAGATCATTTCAGTGCACTAATCTTAGATACTCAAGGATGGAGAACTTACGACCGTCTCCCTTACTATCGAGATACGTCAATCCCTCGATGTGACCAATGAATGCACCGGCTTCTCTACTATCAGCCATGCTCCTGGTATCCCAGACTTTGATGGTTGCATCATCTGATCCAGAATAGAGAATGTGAGGTGACAATCTGTCGGCGAAACATACTGCATTGACATCTTCTTCGTGTCCGAAGATTCTATGCAGCGGACGACGGGACTCGATATCGTATACAACAATGGATCCACCTGTAGTTCCGGCAACAAGCTCACGTCCATCGCCAGAAAATCGAATTGACCAAATACCAAACGACCCTCGTCGTTGAAACGTAGGAGTTGGTGCGTGTCTAGCTTCTCCGAGCTCCAGATTGTAAGGTTCTCCCATATCATTTGGATCTGTCGGAGCGAGACAAACAGTGCTCCGTATGGAGGTGTAGGCAAGATATTTATTGTCGGGGCTCAGCGAAGCATCAGTAAGGGTCCCTACTAGCTGTTAAACCCTGATATATTATGTGCTTGAAAATTCCTTCTGTCTAATCTGAAGGCTACTTTTAATTTCCTACTATGAATGTGGCACTGAGAGAAGCAGTTTGGGGAAGCTCGGTTGGATCAAACGATGACGCGAGACATCCCTCTATTCAAATCAAATTCAGCGATGATATGAAGAGGTTGTACTTACATTGTCCATAAGGGTAGGTGACAGTCTTATAGTACCGCCACTTGTACGGGTTTGATGTATCATACATGCGGACTTTGAAATTCTTTGTGACCGCAAAGAAGAAGTTGCCATCATCCGAAAATTGGCCCGAATATACGGGTGCGTCATAATTGATTATGGTATCGGCATTGGAAGATGGTAACATTTCCTGCAATTTCGTTAGCACATCCCCTGGAAATCGGCCTGTTTCACGTACCTGTGCCATTATTCCCCGATTTATCCCCTGACTCGCAAGGTTCCCAGATGCCATCTCCCGGTCCAATATTCTCCTAGTCAAGCGTTTCCGTCTCCTAACTTGATGATCTTTGCCCGGAGTTTGAGAATCATTGGATCCAAAATCACCCGAGGCCATCAGCTCCGTCCCAGCAACACTGGGCACCTTGGGAAACCTATTTGGATCTGGTGTATTCCTCCTTCGCATTCGCGGCCACAAGGCGAAGTCATCCTCGTCGATGTTAGCGGAATAGCGTATTATATTCCGAACATTTGGATGGGCAGCTAACATGCGAAGAAGGAGTTGTGCCCGTTGGGCTAAAGAGAACCGAATTATCAGCCAAATGGTTTGGAGCAAGGTGAAGGATGTGTAGATCTCACTGTGATCGGCTGCAGTGGCACCATCGTTTTCATCATGCTCAATCTCAAACTGCACTTCTGAAGGTAGGGCAATGCATTAGCAAAGCTTGACTGCAAGATAGATCAGACACCTACCAAATCCAGCTTCATCATCGGCATCGTCATCGTCATCGTCCTCCTCCTCCTCATCTTCATCGTTCTCATCGTTCTCATTGTCGTCATTTTCCTCGTCTGAATTCTCCTCATAGTCCCCGTCCCCGTCCTCCTGCTCATTTTCATCATTTCTATCTTCAAACATCACTTCAGGATCTTCTCCTAGTTCGTTATGGGCCGTGGAGTTTCCCGGAGAGGCCATTATGTACAGTAAAGTACGAAAGTATTAAAGAATGTTTGTTTCTTCAATGACTCCCTCCTTCTTTAGCGAAAAGTAATCATGAACCAATGTAATATTGTTATGCAGGACAGAGAATGATGCGGTCGGTGGCAACAATATATATTATTATTTGATGATATCTTACATGCACCAGTGGATTGACTGACTACCGGTGCACTTCGGATAGATTTAGATTACTTCTAAAAGACTAAGGGGGGGAGTGGTAGATATATACCGGTAATTGGCTATTTTCGTATAAATCAGTAAATTATTCCTTTTAGAAGTTTGGAATTATATTGAAGATATACCAAAATTGAAGTTCGTCGTTGTTTATTTATATCGTCATTCTTTATCAGTAGCCTCGGGAGTTCCTTATCACACTTATTATTATTATTATTATTATTAGGTAATTGATTATATAATCTTGATTATATAATCTTGATTATATAATCTTCATCTCAATTTATATCTTGTACTTTCCCATCTTCTTATTTCTCTTGACCTTCTATTCATACCTAGGTACCTCCTTATACTTATTACTTCAGTACGTATTGCGCTTTCCCAATTCGAATGTCTTTGCATCTTGGTATACTTCCACCCATCAATCATTCTAGAACAATATACACCAATCAACCAATTCTCACTCTCATTCAATGACACCTATTCACTCAATAGTAGGAGAAGTCTCACAAGATATCATGATTGATCTTGACAATAATGTGTCGGATATTATTTCATATAGTCCCAAGCTCCTTTGGCAAATGCAGGATCAATTCTTCCAGATGCAAGCAATGTCAGGAACAGTAACTGCCCACCCAAGGCCAAATATAATACATCCTTAGATTTTGTGAAACTCCATCCATTTGTGCGCCAACATCGTGACCAGCTCGCCCATTTCGATCTCAATCACCGTCCCCCCTTTCCAATAAATAAACAACCACGTAATCGTGGTACGGGAATCATCCTCCATCGCCCAACTACGCACCACCGACCAATATGTTGTTGAGTGGGATATGGATCAATTTTACGATATATCCGACGGCGCCCATAATGAGAAATCCTATAGCGACAGCTCGGGAGATGTTGAGGAATTCGCGCTTATCAGCTGTAATGTGTTAACATCGATGTGCCATTTGAATAGAAAGGTGGAAAGTAGTTCTTACGCTTCGTGCATTTGTTGATGAATTGAGTACCATCTCTGAAGAAGTCTATTGGAATCTCCATGAACTCTTGAATTTGGTCCGACATGTTTGCGATGAAGTTGAGTTGAGTTGAGGTTTTAGGTTGAGGTTTAGGTTGAGGTTGAAGTCTTATTCGTGGTCAACCTTTTGATATATTGATATATTGATTGATTGATTGATTGATTGAAAAGGTGTGTGTGGTGTTGATGTTGTTGATTGACAGAGTTTTCGTTGTGAATGAATGAATGATGATAGTCTTAGTCTTAGATAGATAGATAACTCGAGTAGATAATTGAGTAGGTATCCTTAGTCCTAGTAGGTATAATTAATGTTATAATGTTATAATAATGCGAAATTTCGAAGAAGCCAGATAAGGTAGAAGGACTTATGGGAATAATGAATTGATCCAATGAGAACCCTCGACATGTAAAATACTAATAAATTCCTTGATACCTCAGGCAATAATAAATAAGTAGCTAACTAGCTAGTCACGATTACATAAGCTGAGCTTTCACCAGCAGCGTCGCAAGCAAATAACAAGTGAAGCTTGAAGAAGAGCGAAAGAGTTGAAAGAAAGTGATATAGACATCGCCGTCGTTATCATCGTCGACGTCAATATCTTAAAAACTTTCTTCTTTATTTAATTTCATGCCCTTTTTACTTCTCAATCTTCTATTTCTTCTGATATCGATCTCTCCCAGGATTTTAGCTCAGCGCAATACCGCGACTAATATCTACAATAACTATACAGAAGTACCGATATCTCAACAACATAAATACTTTCCATCTGATTCGACAATAATACAAGAATAGATCTCTCTCACTCTGGCCATCATCCTCACAGTCGATATTACCTTTATAAGTTAGTGAATACAGGTGTCACACTTTCGACTGACTGACTGACTGACTGACTTACAGTTGTCAAGTACTGTCCCTCATAGTCGTGACAAGAGTTATCACTGATTGCGAAGCTTCACATCAACTCGAGAATTTCGTCGCACTCAATCGATTATCACCTTATTTTCACCGCCTACCTCTATTACGAAGTTCAAATAAATAAATAGACACTTGAAGGAAGGGCATTTGAAGGGACGGAATTGTACAGCAAGGCTTCAGTTACTTGTGCTGCTGAAAAAGGGATTTGGACAACTCCCATCTTCACTTCTGCTTTTCAATTTCAGGCTGGATCGCATTTTTCTTGCCTCGCCTCTTTCTTCCAATATCTCGGCATAGGTCGTTTATCAATCTGTTGGGCTTCTTTACATCAGAATTCAAAAAGAGACTGCAAGCACAGAGCTTCGTCTTTTCATATCTATTGTGTCTGCAGTTGCCAAAGAAGGCTCTCGGACTTTGACCTCATTTATTGAAGCAATATCCTCCAGGTTTTAGGAGTGTACGTATTCATTGAATTCTATCCCATGTATTTCAGACTCTACTTCCAATGCTACACACGCATTGAGCTTTACCACTTAATGGCCCTTCTTCTGTTTTCACGCGCTGATCCTGTTGCTATCTTCTCACAGAATCCAATTTCCTGTGGCATAACATCAACTCAAACTGTTCATAAGCAATACAAACCATCATTTTTTTCAACCAAACTCACCCTTCATTTGAAACTAGGGTACCTCGTGTGTACATCCAGACGCCATGGCTGATGACGAGTTCGACATTGACATCTATGGAGACACCAACACTGAACAGGATGCAATCTTCAAAAAGGATGAGGAAGGTGATGTCAAGATCGATGGTGTTGAAGCTTCTGTCGCAGAAAGAGCCGAGACTAACGGTAAACTCGAAGAGCAAGATGACGATTATGTAGACATCAAGGTTAGTAACGAGAAAGATAAAATCATGGAAGGCCAGCAACAAATAAAGAGTACGGACGAATCTGGGCAAGATCTTATCAATATACCCAAACAGGCCCCTCAACAACAAGGTGTAAAAAGAAAGGAGGGTTCCGACGATCGTCCAATTGACCATGGAGCAACCACAGCTTTGCTCATATCAGAGTTACATTGGTGGAATACTGACGACGATATCCGGGGTTGGATTAATCAAGCTCAAGTGGAAGATGAGCTGAAGGAGATGACCTTTTCTGAGCACAAAGTTAACGGAAAAAGCAAGGGGTATTTTACTACACCTTTTGACCTTTCATAACCGACCTTCTGCTGATTCTAAGTACAGACAAGCCTACGTGGAATTCACATCTCAACAAGCTGCAACGGCAGCGAAACGAAAGATTGACGCTTTTGGAGAAGGTCAACAGTATGTTAAGAAGCAGACGGTTACATATCACAACCCAAATGTCAATCCATTCCGTACTTTACCCAAAGATGCACCAGCTCGCGCCACTAAAGAAGGCCAGAATAACCGATCAGGCTCGGGACCGGGCGGTTACAATAGTGAGAGGGGCAATCATACTACTGGTAACTTTGGTGGTAATTTCCGTGGTCGTGGAGGTGGATACAACTCTTCTCGTGGAGGCATGAACAACATGAATCAAGGCAATTTTAACCGCAACTTTGCAGGAGCAGGAGGATCTATGGGTGGTGGTTTTAATGCTTCAATGGGCGGTGGATTTCAAGGCAATCCTATGGGAAATCAATTTGGTGGATTCAACCGTGGAGGAATGATGGGTGGCATGCGGGGTGGGCCTGGGGGTATGAGAGGAAGCCGAGGAGGAATGGGAAACGGTATGATGGGTGGAATGCCTATGGGAGGGATGCCAATGGGAGGGATGGGAATGCCTATGAACATGGGAAATATGGCACAGATGGGTGGGGCAATGCAAGGTACGTGTAAACCATTTTCTTGCCAGGTCCAAATGCTACGAGAGATATTCCGTACATTACTGACTTAATCATTTAGGAGGAAACGGCTTCCAACCTATGCAACCACATTTCAATCCTGCGTTCTTCCAGCAGAACCAAAGTGCTGGTGGCGACTGGCAAAACCCCCACGGCGCCAAAAGACCGAGAGGAGAGTGAGGTTTAGATTTAATATTAAGAAAAGAACCCCATGATTACACTCGAAACACACAAAACTGGAGAATGGAAAGGGCGTTGGTAATGGGGGCATGGAATATTTGACATTTGGAATAATGGGCACCTTTCAGTTCTTAACCTGTATTTCAAAATAAAGCTTGTATCATAGAAGTGTGATTTGCATGATGAATGTATTCTGAGCTATCGGATGATTGCTTTCTCTTAGATTGTACATTTTTTATCCGCTTCCATTGTTCCTTTGAATTCTTCAGCAAGACTCCCTCAAGGGCTAGCTATGAATTCTCTTACAAAGTGCAGTTGCTCAAGCTTTAGTGCCTGGAGCAGTGCATCCATCGTACTTCTTTAGCGAGAATGAAAATCATTAGACCAAATGTTGGACTGGCTGGCAAGCAGGTTTGCCGAGAAATTCCGCAGTACTGCGAAGGTAGAGCACAGATTTGGATGTATGTCAATAGACAGGCAGGAATGATGTGGCAGAACGAACTCGGCAGATGCCTACCGAATTAGGATAAAGAGCAAGCCATCATGTAATGCAGAGTAAGCATTCGTTGAATTTAGCATGCAATTCGGTTCAGTGCCCTTTCCACCAACAGAACAAGCTGCTTCCAGTGCCTTTGCAACGTGTCTCTTTGGTTATGTAACCCGTCCTGACTACTGCCTATCGTCTTAATCGTTTCCATAGCCTCTGCCTTGCTAGCCATTAGTACCTTCGATAGAACTTTATCCGCCGCCTCTTGAGAAACCTCTTCGCCTTCCAGTCCATTAACGAATCGTCTCAATCTACCTAATGGGAGAGAGAGCATCCGCAAAGCTACCTGCGTGCGATAACATATGGTGTCTCGATCTAGGAGGTAGTTCCCGAGAAAACCCATTTCTCTGAGGTGTTCTTTTTGGTCTGCGGTTAGCAGAGGTATTATCCATGGGTCTAGGGTTACCTCGTCCCATCGGTTTTCATCTAATATGAATCCATACTCGACGAGGAGGAAATCGTTGTTGTGACTTCCGTACGAAATGTGAACTTCGGAACCTTGCTTTATGGGTTGTGAGGCAGTGACTAGGATATCAGGGGTCAGTGATGACTGATGATGAGAGCTTGGACGTAGATTTTAGATGAGTACAGGGAATATGATATGTGTATCATGAAATCAGAATGGGAATGGTGGTAGAGGTATTAAGGGAGTACAAGACCGAAGGAATGATTTTACTCACGTGTGTAACCAGCGCGATCCAGGGTCGCACTCACAGTGGGCTCTGCACTATGATTCATATAGTCCGCGAAAGGATTCAACGCAAGACGATCCTCTTTTGGCGGTTGAATTTTGGAGGATTTGATAGTTGGCGAAAGGTAATAGAATGTTCTACTATTGACGATACTATAATTGTACATGAAGTCATCGTAGGTTATCGGTGGCTTGGGAAACGTTTTGCAGATAAGAGCCCAGGCGGAGGCAGTTTTCTCTTTCTGAGTTTTCAGGAGAGTTTGGGCTGAGTATGGAAGGAGATCTTGTAAGGAAGGATCCCAGAAGAAAGGCATGGAGGTATGCATGTCTTCTTTAGAGGGGAGGACGGCTGACCATTTTGCTCCAAGCAGAGAGTCCAGGGATAGAGCGAGAAGAGAGTGAACAGCTATATTTGGTACCAGTTCAGAATACTCAGAAGGTAAATTTGTAGATTTACGGAGCGCTTTTATAGGAACTTGCATCAGAGTATCACCTATCTAGTATAGATTAGCAAGCACAGGACTCTTCGAAAAGGGGTAGTATTCCATAGTAATTCGTTTACCTCGAAATCCTTATTCGCAACCAGTCCCAGACCCTTGCCTGGGAAACGGAATGGGGCAATCCCATGAATGATGACGCCTTGATTGACAGCCCATTGTTTGAACTCAAGATGTACTTGCATGTCTATGTCCACACTCTCGCTAGGCGAAGGATCTGTCTGTTGCATGAGAGCCGATTTTGTGCTGCGAGGTGGATCCATTGTTTGTATATTTTCCACAAGCTTCATCTAGAACTACTAGATAGAAGCATTTGGCAAATGGAACATCCGTACTTTGAATCAACCATTCTTTGTAAATATTATTTATTGTACGCAAGCAGGCAAGCAAGTTGTAGAATTGAAGTCTTCTTCTAGTGCTGCTTTTGCCGAGAAGCCTCCCTATGAAAAGGCGGCAGGCAGCGCAATTGAGGTACTGAACCATATCAATATATTCTACGCTTTCAACATCCGGAGGCACAATTCAGAGGCATAATCTCAAACATGTCACTGTCTTCTCGTCTTTATACCCAGGCAGCTCGTCTTCCTAGGGAACTACTTACCGCCTGCTCAATAACTATAGCTACAAGAAGCTTCAGTGTATTACATCGCCCAGCTCCAAATTATCCAGGTCATGTACCACTTACATCCATTGAGCGGGGTGGATTGGCTGTAGGCTCAGCAATCATGGCATTTTTTAATCCTTATCGTGCAGGTATGAATCAATACCTAAAAATTGAATTTCCTCTCAACTGACACCGGAAACTAGATCTAATCGCAGCTTGTGGAGAAGCGACCGCAACACCATATTTCATTTACCGTCTCCGTGATGCCATGCTTTCTTCTCCTACAGGCCGACGTATACTTCGCGACCGCCCTCGAATATCTTCCAAAACTCTCTCCATGACACATCTCCGCACCCTCCCCCCGAACACTGTGGGCCGATGCTACGCAGAATGGCTGGATCGTGAAGGAGTCTCGCCCGATACACGAGATACCGTAAAATATATTGATGACGAAGAATGTGCGTATGTTATGCAGCGGTATCGCGAATGCCATGATTTCTATCATGCGATAACAGGACTACCCATTGTGCGGGAAGGCGAAGTGGCGCTCAAGGCCTTTGAGTTTGCCAATACTCTGTTGCCGATGACGGGTTTGAGTATGTTTGCTGTGATGTCATTAAAGCCGGCAGAGAGGAGGAGATTCTTTACAATTTATGCGCCTTGGGCATTTTCGAATGGATTGAAAGCAACGGAAGTTATTAATGTCTATTGGGAGGAGCAGTTGGAAAGGAGTGTTGAAGAATTGAGGGAAGAGTTAGGTATTGAGAAGCCCCTCGACCTTAGAGATATTAGGCGGATGGAGAAGGAGAGGAAAAAGGCCCAAAAAGCAATTTGAGGAAAACTTGATACCATAGTAATTTGATGCCATAGCAGCAAAGGTTTCCCAAACCCTCGCAATATTAACTCCTATTTCTCGGAGGCCAAAGATTGTCCCGGCATTAAATATTCTTTCCCTGAAATATCTGCTCGCCGAATCATTCCCAATTTTCCCAACCACAAACTACAAGTCGAAAAGATCATCATCGTCGTCATCCCAAGCACCCTTCCTCCTAGTAATCACAATCTTCTCCTCTTTCTCCTGGGCTTCCGACACACTGCTCAATAAATCCTTCAATTGTTCCTCCGTAATCTTCTGTCTCAGCTGTCCTGATCGCGCCAACATAATCAAACGATTTTCAACATCGACGGCTCTGGACTCTTTCACAAGTCTAATGCGACCTAGACGATCTGCAGCTTCAGGTTCGAGGATTTGATTCAGAATAGATTGGCGAGCAGCTTCTTCTTGCTGTCTATTGCGCAAAAGGTCAGTAAGTCATGTAGATGTATAAGGGCATAACGCGCACTGTCTGCCATCATCTTGTCCTCCGCTGCCGCTTGCTGCGCCTGGTCGATTACCTCCTCCTCCGCCTTGGGATTTGAGTTGCTCAAGCCGAGCTTTTCTAATCTGGATAATGATTAATTTTGAATCGTGGCCAAATCGTGCTAGCAACCTACCTGTGCCAAGTCGTCGTCTTCCATATTTATTAGATGTGGTGATTGTGTGGTGATTGTGTGATGTTTGTTCTGGTTGAAGAAAATGAGGGGTGTTGTTGGTATTCAGCCTTGTGGGCAACCTTTACCCGATTTTTGGTGGAGGCCAGGCTGACTACCCCTCGTTGGGCATAAAATCATAATTAGCCACAATCAGAGAAAAATACATTTGTACATTTGAATGTCGTTTCCAAATAGCGGGATAGGCGTGACCTATCACCGGGGCCTCTACTCGTTCTAAGCTAGACCTCTG
>NGKJ01000101.1:3098-83753 GCA_002162495.1 Myriosclerotinia curreyana | reverse complement strand
ATGAAAATAATGCCAAGAAAGTGCCAAGACATTAGCGTATTTCACCCATTCTAAGGGAACAGATAAAAATCCCCTCAAAAGACCTCTCTCTAACGAGTAGAGGCATTCACAACTTAAGATGTACAGTTTGCCACGATAGCTCACCGGGAGCAAAAGATCATGTTGGCGAAACTGTATGGGATTTTTTCGTACCCCCTGAAGCTCCTTACCGACTCATCGCAATATTAATATAGGGACGTGCCTCAAGGAATAAGACTTACAAGAGAGGCATATGTGCATTATTCATTGGATCTATAATCTATAGTGTCACTTTTGTCTGTGACTAAGACGTATCATCTAAGACGTACTATACAAGTGCTGCTAATTCTAACATAAACATAAACGTACATTCACACACAGTAACGTATAACCAGATCCTTCACCCGCGGGTCATCATGTTTGTACACCTCATTTATCTCCGATCAACCACCGGTATATATGAATTCATCTCCCGAGACTTCATAGCTTGTTTTGCCTTGACCATACTTATGACTAGCTCATTTGAAGTGAAAGAAATCCCCAGTTCTTTGGCTCGTTGAGCGAGGTAGCCATTGTAAAAGTCAATGTCCGTTTTCATTCCACTTCTAACATTGTTTAACATGGTTGTCATATTATTCCCACTGCGAGACAGAACCGATGATACCATGCTTCCTAACCGGCGTTCCCCAAAACGTGTAGAAATTTTTGGGGTTGTCGCGAGCTCGGGAAGATTGATCAAAACCTCTGAAATTTCCTTCAGAAGGGACATCATCGTTTGGCTCGCCTGGAAATTGTACAGCATTTGGTCGTTTGAACAATCAAAGATGACAGATAACGGCCCGATGACGGAATTGACAGCTACGTATTCGAGATGAAATTTCATGAAGTCGGGATAGTTCAAGCCTATGGCTACAAGTTGAGGGGATCGACTCAGTGCCATCAACATGTATCTTGAAGATGGTGCCCATCTATTAGTGAGCCTCCTAACCGTGCCCTTGGCTAATAGTCCATCGACTGGCGCGTCGGTGTCGGCTTGGGGAATGCTAAGCTTGAGCTCTCCCTGTGTAGTCTGGGCTACAGTCCATAGCTTTTCTGTTGCAAACACTCCGTGAGACAAATTGCCAAGCATGTAATGGGGACGATCTTGCAAATCGGGGAAAACATGTCTGTTGACATCCTCGATGACGCCTGCCCCATGCTGGATAAAACATATAGTTGAATGAGGCCGAAGACGATGTCTGATCGATGTAAGTGCCGCCACGGTTTTGGCGCCATTCGTAGTAATGACCAAATTATCTATCACCTCCTCCGAATATCCATACTTTTGGCCGGCGGTGCTGATTTCTGACTCAGGCCCTGGAATATTAAAACTCGCGGACAATTCAACTTTGAAACCAGATTGCTCCCTGATGATCTCATCGTTAAGTACCCGGAGGACTTGGCCAGTTTGGTGCCATTGTTGGAGTAAAAGTGGACGGTGCATAAGGAGAGTAACAGGCGGCGGAGAGTCCATATCAGCAAGGTTGAATGCAATGAATTGTCCAATGGGTCCTGTCCCTAGAACATGGATGGTGCGCGACACAGGCCTATCCTCGCTGTGAGGGAAGCCTTGGGATGGCAATCTGTCATGAAAAGCGTTCTTTTGATTTGACTGTAATTTTTCTTGGCCATGCTGGTAAGAAGGCACTACAGGTAAATCCTGATCGGCGAATTCCATATCTGTGCCTGGGTGATTTGGCGAATGCAAATATTCAGGCTCAACCTCGCACATATGAGCATCTGCAGGCTCTCCCATATCAGTATTATCATGTAGATTTCCTGACGACAATCGCATATTTGCCTCCCATTCCAAATGACTTTCTGAGTAGGCAGATTCGATCAATGAAGTATCGATTTCTTCCTCCCTATGCAATTCCCATTTCTTTTCATCTTGAGGATCTATATCCATAGCATTGTCATGAATATCAGGTATAGATTGTCCGGGCCTGCCCCCTTGATCCGTTGTATCATTGCCAGACGATCCATCGCTCGGCTTAACCCCTTCGCTAATACTCCCATAACTCCTAGAAGGTCCGCTGGTAGTGGGGTCTCTTTCTGAACCCCAGACGCATGACAATGAAACGCTGGCATGCAATCTTCCTTTCCGCCTAGGCCACCAGTATGTTTCGTTGTGTCTCGACCAAATGCGAGTGGCCACCCGGCCCAAGGAAATGCTACCTGAGAGCCATCGACAATTTTGAGGGTTTTGAGCAAGCACCCGCCACAGCGGACGACCGCACCTTGGAAAAGACAGGATGAACACTCTCAATGGTTATTGAAATGAACTCATGGCAGACAAGCAGAAGTAAAATTTCTACTCTGTCGTTATTGCAATCGTTTGCACTCGAAATAAGGAGGAAGCTTTTCAGGTCTTTGTACTCATCCGGGAAGAGGGAATTAGCTTCGTAGCTGATGACTGGGAAGATTAGAATAGAGTAGAGTAGAGCAGAGTAGAGTTTTGTTGAATTTGGATGATTTGAGGCGAAAGGTATTTTTAAAGCTTTGGTTCAGTGGGGGTGGGTGGTAAGTAGGTAGGTAGGTAAGTAAGAGTTAAGTTGAGATATATCTTAAAGCCTTCCGCTTAAGACTGAAGACTGAAGACTGAAGACTGAATTCTATTTTTTTCACATAAAATGTAAAGATTTTGAACATGGACAACAAGATGTAAAAACATGAATAAATGAATAAAGGTAATAAATACCTAATAAGATATCAATTTTACAATTAAAATATGTAGAAATTAGGAAAAAAATGTCGATTTATCTAAAATCCTTGTAAAACGTAAAACCCATTGGATTATCCAATTAAACGACTTCAATTCAAAATTGTAATCGATGCGGCCGCTTTTTTCCGGATAATTCGGGACATTCCTAAAAATTTATCAAAAAAGAAAGGTTGAAAGGTTGCGGAACGAATACGAATAAATAATACAAAAAAGTATCAATAATAATATAACAACAACAAACAATACCTACTACAACTCAAAATGGATCCTACCAAGATTTTATCTTTACTAGAACAACTTGATGACGATATTGATGATATTGAAGATGCTGTTGCTCCTTTCATTCAAAAAACCATTCCAGAATTCGCATCAAAGTTACCTTTATTAGACAAGGCGAAACTTTATACTCTTGTCACATATGCTATTGAATCCATATTATTCTGTAGGATTCCCATTGAATTATGTTTTTCATCTCTTCTCTTCTACTCTACTTTTATACTAATTGATTTCAATAGCATACCTTCGACTTAATGGTGTCAATGCTCGTGAACATCCCGTATTCACCGAACTTACGCGGATGAAGCAATATTTTGAGAAGATAAAGCTCACCGAGAATCCTCCCGTCGCAGCATCTCTGGAGAGAAACCTCAAATTAGACAAAGGGGCCGCTGGAAGGTTCATCAAAGCAGGACTGGTAAGGAAGCTCCTACTCTTCAACCCTTAAATGGTCTGGGGATATACACTGATGTGAATTGTAGAGTGGGAATGATAAGTATGATCTGCAAAGAGCGGAGCAAATAGCGAAGGAGAAAGCCAAGTCTCATATCAGATTCGAGGAGTTATCAAAGAAGAGAAAGGTGGATGAAGAGACAACGGAACCCGAAACGGCGAAGTTAAAAACTTCAGACGAATCTGATGATACCAATTCATCCTCCGAATCTTCAGATGAGCCTGCACCAGTAGCACACAAAAGTAAAAAGTCAAAGGTAGAAGCACCAGTTGAGCAGAAGGATGATAATTCTACAAGCTCGACCTCCAAATCCATATCCAAAAAGGCCAAGGGAGGAGCTAAGGAGAAGAAAACGAAGAGTAAATCAAAGAAGGGCAAGGGAAAGGGAAAGGGAAAAGGAAAGGGCGAGAATTAAAAAAATGGTTAGTAAAGAGGATATGGGGGAATTATTGGTTGTGTATTATTTGGACGAGGGCGTTCTGGATTTAAATTTGGGATGATACCATGATTTTTCACGGCAAAACAGGACAGCTCCAATGGTTGCATTAGAGGAGAACAATAAGTTTCTAAATTCATAAAAGAAGAAATAATAAAATGTTATTCTCTACTACTCGAGTAATATAGATTCGTGAAGGAAGAGTAATGATTCTTATTTTCTGTATCTGTATCTGTATCTGTATCTGTATATGTTTCTGTATCTGTATCTGTATCTGTATCTGTATATGTTTCTGTATATGTATCTGTATCTGTATCTGTATATGTTTCTGTATATGTATCTGTATCTGTATCTGTATATGTTTCTGTATATGTTTCTGTATATGTTTCTGTATATGTTTCTGTATATGTTTCTATATATGTTTCTATATATGCTACTCATACCTATATAGTTATAATTCTTATTCTCTATATACCTATTCTGCTTATACCTACTACCTACCTACCTAACCCCTGAGTGAAACTGGCATATAGAGGTCACATTAGCCCAATTAGGATTAGTCCATATGGAATAAATTCCGGGATTAAATTCCCCCAAAGTATCTTCTTCTTATTGGCCGTCATCAACAACTTCCAATTCTCAAGGCAAAATCGAAAAAAAAGGAAAAAAAATCACACCTAGAAACTTCAACTCATCTCTCTCACTCACTTCATCAACTAAATACTAAATATGCCTCGTCAAGGAAGATCCGGAAGGGGAAGTGCCCCATCTCGCCCAACAATCTCAGCCCCCAGCAGACCTTCCCCTTCAACCCAGCAAACCCGACCAGCAACTACTGCTGCATACCCACCAAGGCCAGCTGCCCCTCCAGCAGCTCCTCAAGCACAAGCAGCTGCCCCACAAACCCAGAGCTCTGGCCCAGGTCTACTCGGACAAGTGGCCAGCACTGCAGCGTGAGTTTCACTCGATGCAGATATCTTTCGCAGGGTCAAATACTAATCGCAACTATATAGAGGTGTCGCCATTGGATCCTCAGTAGGTCATGCCATTACTGGATTCTTCGGCGGTGGATCTAGTGCCCCTGAAGCAGCTCAAGATAATGCCGTAGCATCTCAAGGCCAAGAGAAGAACCAATTCGGCGAACCAAACTGTGGCTTCCAGGTCAAGAGCTTTACCAACTGCATGGATGAGAACCAAGGAAACATGTCAATCTGCAACTGGTATTTGGAGCAATTGGTATGGATCTGGTCAAACTTATATTTTTTGCGTCCATGTGAAGCTAACAGTATACCTTATAGAAAGCGTGCCAAAAGACAGCAAGCGAATATTAAGGGCCCAAAGTTGACGGTCATGAATAACAGATGAGGATGGATGTATGATAGAGGATTAGCTAAAACTCAAGATAATGAATCACTCCACTCTGTTGATCTATTGAAAGACGTGAGAAGGGCTACGATTGCCTTAAGTAGCACATACAGAATGGCTTATATGGCTATTTATTTCCATTGATCAATATGTTCGACGACTTAAATACCCCAGGAAAGAGTATCGTACAAGTAATCTTCGCGACGTGACTTGACCAGTCAACACAACGGGTCCAAAAGAAAAATATCTGCCAAAATCTTAAGGTTATTATTGACACAGGAGAAAGATTCTCATCAGCCTTGCATGCCCCGAGGTCGGCACCCAATATAAAAATTAATCCAGCCTTGCTTGCACACCCCCACTATGATTCTATTTCATTGAAACTGTCACAAAGTCACAGTCCAGTCCATAAACACTTTTTAAGTTGCCATACTTTTTATAAATTTTCTTTTCACACTTTTTTGCGTAGATACCCATATCAAACATCTCATCCCCATTCCAATTGCATATCATGACAACTCAATTCCCTACCAAGCGTTGTGGTGAGTCAACTCTCAAACATTACCCCTCCTCAAAGTCCTCACTCGCATTTCCCCCTTCCCCCTTCCCCCTTCCCACTTTCCATACAACACACACTAACTAAATCTTTCCATAAGGTGTACTTGGATGCACCGGCTCCGTCGGCCAAAGATTCATTCTCCTCCTTGCCCAACATCCATACTTCAAACTCCACGCCGTAGGAGCTTCCTCGCGATCCGCAGGCAAGAAATACAAAGATGCTGTCAAATGGAAACAAGCCTTCCCAATGACCGCCGAGATTGGCGAACTAGTAGTCAAGGAATGTAAAGCGAGCGAATTCGCGGATTGTGATATTGTGTTCAGTGGATTGGATGCTGATGTTGCGGGGGATATTGGTATGAGCCCAGCATGAATTCCTATCTCTTTTGCGATTCCAATTCAGAGTTCAGAGATTCTTTGAAGACAATACTTACCCGACCAAATGATCTAGAGATGGAACTCATGAAAGCCGAATTGGCCGTCTTCTCCAACGCCAAAAACTACCGCCGCGACCCCATCGTCCCCCTCATCGTCCCAACTGTCAATCTACCCCATTTCGACCTCATTCCCCATCAGCGCCGTGCACACTCCCTCAAAAAGGGTTTCCTTGTCTGCAACTCGAACTGCGCCGTCATCGGCATAGTTATCCCCTTCGCCGCCATCCAAAAAGCTTTCGGAGAAGTCGATCAAGTGAGCGTAGTCACCATGCAAGCCGTCAGCGGTGCCGGCTATCCAGGTGTAAGCAGCATGGATATCCTGGATAACGTTGTCCCATTTATATCCGGCGAGGAAGACAAATTAGAAACAGAAGCGCAGAAGATTCTCGGAAAGCTTAACCCAGAAATCACTGGATTTGAAGATCAATCCGACTTGAAGATTTCAGCAGCTTGTAACAGAGTTGCGGTTCTAGATGGCCATATGGCATGTGTATCTCTCCGCTTCAAAAACCGCAATGGTCCCAGACCTACCGCGGAAGAAGTCAAGAAGGCTATGAGGGAATATGTGAGTGAAGCTCAGACACTGGGATGTCCATCGGCGCCAGAACCAGCGATTGCCGTTATGGAGGAGCCGGATAGACCACAGCCAAGATTGGATCGCAATACACAGAATGGGTATACGGTTAGTGTTGGAAGAGTTAGAGAAGATGATAGTGGGATCTTTGATCTCAAATTTGTGGCTTTGAGTCATAACAGTAAGTTTTTATCCCCATTGCTAGGGCCTCTGCCATGCTAGAAGACTAATATCGTTTAGCGGTTATTGGAGCAGCCGGTTCTTCGATACTGAATGCTGAGGCGGCGGTTCTCAAGGGTTACATCTAAGGAGCTGATTATATACCCGATCGTTTTAGAAAATAGTTTTAGAAAATAAAAGTTGCATTTCCCTGGTGTATTAGAAAAGTTTATTTTGAATTAAAGTCGATATGTTTTCCATTAATATAATAAAATATAGGGCTATGAAATCTGGGCTGTGCAATGAATGGCTTTGCGCTTGTCATTCGAACATCAATAACTCCTAGGTTGCGGGAGGAAGAAAGAGAAAGGGGAAGGAAATGACATCGAGCAAATTAACCTCACAATAATTTAGATAAAAGTTTAAATAGGCACGAGGGATAAAATGATGGTGGTGCACTGCAGTTTTGATATGTTCATTGTAATATAGCACTGCAAATAGCTACTTGATGCTCAATAGGTCTCAGATCTGCTCAGTCCATTCCACCCTATCAAACTTCTCCATCCACGGTGAGGCATTCTTGACTTTTTTAAAGTCTCGGAAGCCTTCAGGGTTTCGAAGCTTTGCAATACGAGGCAGCGTATCACTTTCGCGGCAAATGAGCACTTTTGGACACTCTTAAAGAGGTAGCCAAAAATTATTAGAAAAGTCGACGAGAATTACGCCAGTAAAGAGGTCCAGAGCTTGTCAGTCTACGAAAGCCGACAGCTTGTCAAACATAGACTGTTCGATAACTGCATCCCCCATGTCTTCGATAATCTCTTCAATCTCTCCATCATCAGACAGGCTTGAATCAGAACTGTCCTTGGTAACAGCAATTGGCGGAGAGAAATTTTGCGCCGACGAAGATGGTGTAGGAGCTTCCACGAAATCAAATTCCTCCATTGCGGTAGTTGAATCTAGGCTCTTCGTTTCCGAATGTTCCTTGTTTCTGTCTTGCAGGAATGGCCTGAAAGTTGTTAGCAACTATATGCTCCAAGACTTGGTAGAATGATGCAGCAAAGATCGAACAGAGGTGAGGAGGTGGGCTGAGATGGACAAAAAGTATGAGGCGAGAAAATAAAATAGGTCAAAATGGAATATTCAAACAAAATGAGTAAATAAGCTGAAATAGGAAATTGAAACGAGGTGAAGAAATGGGCTGAGATGAAAATTTGAGATAAAGTAAGGAAACAAGCTGAGATGGGACATTGAGAGACTTACTGTTGCTCCCAAGGGAATTCATTATCTGAAGTTTCATCTTGAAACAGGTCAAGAATTTCACCACGATGAATAACTGCGCCATTCTCTTGCTTGACGAAGTCTTCTTCTTGCCTAGGCAATTCCCTTCGACGGTTTGCTGCTGTAGTTTGATGCTTGTTGATGCTGAAAGTATGGAAGCCTATCTCTTCAAAGTCATCTATCGCTTCAATGCCTGTAGCAATTCTGCCCAGTTCTTTTTCGAATAACCAAGGGAAACTGATCAATGGCATGGATTCTGGCTTCATCTGTCTCTTTGGAACTTCCATTCCGTTGACCATTCTTGTTGTACGACACTCGGCTAATGCAATATCAAGTTCCTCCTTTGTCACTTTATACATTGCAGCAACGAATGGTCCAAGAACTGAAAATTCTTTACCGCCAGCTTTCTCAATGCATACCAAGCGAAATCGGTCCTTGAGTGCACCGGTGATCCATGCCATCTCCTCCTGAAGTTTGTAGTCACTTCCGACCCTTGGTTTTGAGAGGACGAATGTGGACCACACTTCAAATTCAGTCCTGATTTCTTGTTGGGCCAAGATGCGTCGCATGGCAGTGTCATACTTCGTCTTCGTCTGCCGAGCAGCCTTCAAAGTGGCATTGTCTAGCTGGTAGGCTCTTAAGATACGCTTATCGAAAGGTTCTTCGTACTGTGGAACAAATTGAACACTCTCAACCCTATCGTATAATTGACCAAGAATTTTCGTCGAGTGATATTGTTGTTGATGATGTGTTTCCATGAAGTGTGGTCGTGCCCTAGGCTTCAAGAACTTCGGCATGTTTGCAGGTAGACCAGTCTTGACATAATCGACAGCTTGAGAATGCAGTTGCGCGAGAGCAAGACCTGAATTTGGAATTAGTTTTAAGCTAGATGAAGAAGAGGGCACTTACACTTTGGATCCTTGATACCTAGGGCCAGATGATCAGCTTGTGCTAGATGAGCAGTGGCTATGGTCCCCAAGGAATCGTTCTTCATGTACTTTACAAAGAACCTCATCAAATCTCGTACCTCAACAGGTCGCCTTTGTGCTACAGGCTTTGAAGCTTCGTAACTCATTGGCTCACAATTCCATTCGGATGGCTGTAGATCTTTGTCCCATATGACAAAAAAGTCATCACCATCCAGGTCGCCACCTGAGCACATGCTAGGCACGTCTCTTTCACCGCTTTGAGGAAATACAACGACATCTCTCAAGTGATGTAGAGCCGGTATATTGACCGCTTGGACAACTCTAAGATCGCCGGGATGAAGAGACGGATTTCGTCCGACAAGGCAAATTCCCTCAATGACATTGTATTGAGTTGTATTTTCCCTGTCGGGAACTTGGATAAAGATCTGAGGTAATTCGTCTTCTTTGTAGGTTCCACCATGTGCCACACTTGGTTTGGTATAGCCTCTGAGGGTGTTAGTCTCATCGACACAACCAAGAACGAATGCTCCTTGCTCCACGATAATCTTTGCCTTCTCCTTCAGGAGTTTGATAGACCATGATCTCCACAGATGAAGTAAAGACAGAACAAATGGGTCTCTTTCCGTCATGAAACCATTCAATATCATACTAGCGATATTAATAGTCATGTGATTATCATCAATGTATCTGTTGAGGAGATTGAGAGCAATCGTGTTGTTGCTCATGGCATTCTGGTAGTCTGAGAGCTGCCTCGATAACATCTTCAAGAACACCTCATCTTTGACTCCGAGCGACGAGAGAATAGTGATGGTTTGGCGATTTAGAGTCGCAGAGGAGAATTGCGAACACCTGATGATTTCAAGGCCGTTGTACACAGCAGTAAACTTCTGCTGACTCTTTCGGATGTGCACTTCTTTATTCTTGGCATCAGGTGAAACAACCAATATTCCTTTGCAGCCACCGAGTCTAAATTGAAATGCTGACGGTGCTGAGTTGGTACGGAGTTTCAATTCTGCAGCAATCATCTGAGCAAGGAAAGGTGAGATCTTTCCAACTCCATCAGTAAAGCAGTGACCGTTTCTCTCAATATCAGGAATTATGACGATGTCGGGTGCGGAAAGACCTTTAATGGCTCTAGTTGTCGAAAAACATTGACCAAGTCTGGCAGCGTACTTTGCAACGACGTTTATGTGAGAAAAGCTTCCCATCCATCGACGAATGTCGTTGCAGGATAAATAAGCTGGTGGGCAGAAAAAGTATGCTCCATTCTCTCGAAACTGAGAGTTTCCAAAAGCTAGGAACTCGTAGTGCCTATCACCGATGCGAATACCATTGTGAATTGTTCTAAAAACTCTTGTAAACACCTCATCATTGTGAAATTTATCGACACATGAGTTGATGCGACCCTGTATCTATTAGGAAAAAGAACACTAGCAGGGATACTTGAGGGAACAAACATTGAATTTCTCATCGGTGAACTGAACACGCAAAAAGCGACCTTCTTTGTTTTCTTTCGAGTAGTGTCGCAAAACCCTATTGGTAGTTTCAACGGTGGGCGAGCTGAAGTAAATCGAGCTAGGTGTTACTGTGGCCTTTCGTGAAAATGCGCAATAATGGGGAATGTCGGTCATAGAAGAAAATGACAAAGCCTCATTGTTGGTAAAGATAGAAGAGGGTTCGTAGAGACGCTTAGAACTATAGTTCTCCGCGACATATTCCAGTAGATTTCTTGCCTTAGCGGGATCCTGGGCAGCTATTTTGGCCAAGGAATTTACGAACTCTTGATCGATATTGTGTTCGTTGATAATCTTCTGTGAAATACACACTTCTAGTTGATACCTGACTTCGAATGGTAGGTGTACTTGTACGGTGGCAGGATCAAGAAAAAGAAGGTCTGCCGTTGCACTTCTGGTCTCGACAGGATCTATGAGAGACCATAGCTCAGCCTTCCGCATTGGCTCCAGGCGGAAGTTCTCTAGAGTAATTATTTCAATGTTGAAATCTTGAAGAGATGATTGCACTTTGCGAAATAAATCGGGTGGGCACTGGCCGTCTTTGAAGACCCATCGGTAGGTAGTCCAACGACCTATGTGAGTTAGTACAATGCATCAAATCAAATCTGATCAAGTGCATAACTACCAATATCAACTACTGGTCTCTCTTTGTGTAAAGCAATCGGAGCATCTCTGAACATATATGGGTCGTATACGATATCTGTTTGCCGGAACCAGCTGTCTCTTTCGGTCCAAATCGTTGCTCCTTGTTCGGTTACTGCCGGATTATGACGCCAGCGAAAGAATTGGGGCGGACTGTCCAAGGTAATCAAAAGTGATAAGTCTCGACCGCTCGGATTAACACGCTGGATTGATTTCAACTGATCAAAAGGTATTTCAAACTTATATGTTACATGTCGATCATATTCCCCGACGTTTCCAGTACATGGGAAATCTTTGTCCCCCTGACTTCGTGGGTCTATGAAAGACACCGTAAAATGGGCTTGGAGTTGCCTACGCGCCAAGTTCACGGTGAGTGTAATGTCACTTTGCTCCTGGGCTCGTAGAGTTTGCATGGGCATCATGCATTCTGGCTCTATCATAACTCCAAACTGAATAGTAGAAGAAATGAGCTTCGTCTTTTCAGGGTAGCGCACATTTCTCCTGAACGGGCTTGGAACCGTTCTGTCTCTTTTACCTCGACTTTCGTCAAGCTTGAGTTGAACATCATAAGAAAACTTTCCGTCTTCACTGGTTATTGGAAATGGACGGTCCCAGAAAAAACGAGGAGGAGGTGAGAATGAGACTTTGCCCCTTTGCCTCTTGTCATGTTTCTTGTCCTCAAAGATCTCGATGTACGTAATGGTACCTCGAGTTTCTAAATTCCTGATTAAGTCGTATAATGTAGTTTTGGGGTGAATGTTATCAATGTACAGGGCCACTTCTCCTGACTCCTCAGTCTTCGGCTTTATTTGAAGTGCCGGAACTTTGGGCGTACTGATGGCCATCGTGGAGTGGGTTGCCAATATGGATGATGAAATTAGAGTCTTAAAACAAAGTTAGCTTTGTAACTCTTGCTGAAAAATAACTTGAAAGATGAGATGAATGTTGAAACCCTACGATGCTTTTTCTTGCTACTTTCTGTGAAGATCTTCATCTGGACAGAAAGAATCAAGTTGATTAACAAGGAGTGTAGAGAATTAAGATCCCGATCTACCAAACGGTGGAAGATCCGAAAAGTGAGGTAGAATTCAATGGAGAATTTGATATTTTTTTAGAGAAGTGAAGCTTTCGTTACTTTGAAGACTGAATGATACGATGATACCAAACATAGGATAAAGCAGTACCGCGAAGGAAGATACTAGTTATTGTTGAATGAGGGAAGTAAGTTTGGGAGAAGAAGTAAGAGGTTTAGAGTTGGAGGAGGTTGGAGGTTGGAGGTTGGGGAAGAAGGGATGGATGGAGGTGGTGGATGTGGAGATGGATGGAGGTGGGGAAGAATGATCAAAGATTAGAAGTGAATTGATCAACTCAACAGTAGGTAGGTAGGTAGGTAGGTAGGTAGGTAGCTTCAAAACGAAAAGAAGAAAGAAAAGGAATGAGGGGGAGCGTTAAGTTGTCGTTTCATCGTTTCCTCGTTTGGTTTGGTTTGGTTTGGTTTGTTTTGATTTGCCTTGTTTGATTTGTTTCCAATTCAGTTTTGGAAACTGCACAAGTGAACAAGGCAGGGAGGACAGGGCAGTTGCAAACAAAGATAAGAAGATGAAAAGGAAAAGGGAAAGGGAAAAAAAAAAGACAAATAAGGTGAAGAAATTAAAGAGGAGAAGGAATTGAGTAAGGAAGGGTAAAATGGTATAAATTACCCGATTCGAACTTTGAAGCTATTCGGACTAGGGATGGAGGGCCGTCGAAGTGAAAGATGAAGAGGATAATGATATATATATATATATATATATATATATACTCGAGTGTATATGTTACTGAATACTGAAACTGTAAGTATTCAAACCAATTCACTCATAAAACTTACTTATTAACTTCTCTTTCTCCTCTTCTCTTCTTTTGTGTTTTCCAGAAGTTCCAGAAGAAGCGACAACAACAACACAACAACAAAAGCGGAGTAAAAATATTAAACGCGATATTTATAAGTGGGGGGATGATATCACGAAATCACGTGATTACAATGCCTTAAAAAATTTAAATTTTAATTAGGCACCAAGTTTTTACCACCTCGCCTAAATTTTACCCTTAGCGCACAATCTATCAATTCTTTACTTCCAATTTCGATCTTGGTCCTTTTTTTTTTTTTTCCTTCGAACGACAACTTCGACGACAACAATCACCCCAATATTTGTTTCTCCATACTTACTGAGACGCAATCATGGGTAGAGGACCGTAAGTATTGTTCATTTTTTTATATATCACACACGTATTCCATAAATCTCTCGAACTACGAAAGCATGTTCAATCCACCTGGATATCCAATCGAATTGATATTAATATTGATCTTGGGATTGAATATTTTTGGCATTGAATTATTCTGGCATTGAAATTTTTCGGCATTAGGCCTCGTCGTTCTCTTGAGGGTTGCCATTCCGCTTCGTTTCAATGGAATTGCGAGATTGTCAGATTGCCAGTGTTGGCTGGATTGCCCTTCAGCCATCTTATACTAGACCTTCGCATCTATTTTAACTCTGCACATATCAATACCATTTACTAATATTTCTGTCGCATATAGAAAGAAGCACCAAAAGCGCTTGAGCGCGCCAAACCACTGGCTCTTGGACAAATTGTCCGGTGCCTATGCTCCCCGTCCTTCCGCCGGTCCACACAAGCTTAGAGACTGCATGCCACTTATCGTCTTCATCCGCAACCGTCTCAAGTATGCTCTCAACTCTCGTGAGACCAAGGCCATCGTCATGCAACGTTTGATCAAGGTTGATGGCAAGGTTCGCACCGACGCCACATACCCAGCAGGTTTCATGGATGTTATTGGCATCGAGAAGACTAGCGAGAATTTCCGTTTGGTTTACGACACCAAGGGACGTTTCACCGTTCACCGTATCCAAGCTGAGGAGGCAGAGTACAAGCTCGGAAAAGTTAAGAGAGTGCAATTGGGCAAGGGCGGCATCCCATTCTTGGTCACGCACGATGCTAGAACGTAAGTTCTGTCAGACATCATTCAGCCGTTGGTCCAAGCTTTGGTCGATCCCCCCGACACATATTCAGCTAGATCAACGGTTTGGATTTTCATTCCCCCAGAGATGCTGACAAATTTTTAGTATCCGTTACCCAGATCCATCCATCAAGGTTAACGACACCGTGAAGATCGACCTTGCTACCGGAAAGATCACCGACTTCATCAAGTTCGATACTGGTGTCATTGCCATGGCTACCGGTGGTCGTAACATGGGACGTGTTGGTGTCATCACTCACCGTGAACGTCACGACGGAGGTTTCAACATTGTCCACATCAAGGATGCCATAGACAACTCTTTCGCTACCCGTGAGAGCAACGTTTTCGTCATCGGAGCTGAGAAGCCATGGATTTCCCTTCCAAAGGGTAAGGGTGTTAAGCTTACCATTGCTGAGGAGAGAGACCGCAGACGTGCTCATGCCATTGCTGGTAACTAAATGTACGTTTCGCTTTGTATTTGGGCCTAGGGGGAGTCAAGGTATGGGGTATCAAAATCTCCTCTTTGCAATAAGCAAGAGTTTTATGAGGAACACGACACATATAGCATGAGTCAATTTTTACCACAATGATATAACCCTCCAAATCCACCTTTAACCGGATGGTTTGATTCTTGACTGTGATTTGATACAGGTGTATGAACAGTGAGAAGGTAAAATAAAGCCATGTAGATATCACAACGCCGATCCTACGTCTAGAATACTTGACCAATGCGATGTCCCTAAAGCGTTATCCTTACAACTTATTAGAAGGCATTGAAATAAATAATAATAAATTTTAGAGCCCTTGCGTAATTGAGCACTGCGTTTCCCATGACGGCACGGGGACGTTGATTTCCTGATAATCACATGCATGTAGACCATTTCGATCTTTGACATTCAAGCCCACTCACGTCAGCATATTTCCCATTGCATTCATATTACATCACATGCTAGCTTCTATACGCTCGGATAGACCGAAGATTCGAGTTGAAGTATTGAAGCATGAAGCCAAAGTGATTCAGATTAGGTAAGAGGCACCTAACCGATGATATAGAGATGAGCGGATAATTAAGGGGAGGGGGGAGAGACCTTTTTTTATGAAGTTTTGTCATTTTTACTTGACATGATGAAGAATCCAAGAAAAAGGGTGCAGGATCTAGATGGATGGGGATTTATTTATATCTTAGCCTATCTAAGAGTAATCAAAGTAATGAAGTAATAAAGTAATGAGTTGATGAAGAAGTTACTATATGCACTCGTATGTCACATGGTTTTATGTTCCAAAAATACCAAGTACAGAGGCGAGCTGTCAAAGAATGGGGTCAGACAACAGCTTGGATATTTTAGTGTCGTGTGTGGGGGGTCGCACTGCACAATAAGTTTTGAAGTTTTTTTGTCCAAGGAGTGGTGAGACTGGTCAGCTGGTTTCTTGGGTTTGTTTGACAGCAGGTCATGGTGGATTCTACTCTATCATATTGATATGTTGTGGCATGAGGGATGAGTGCATGTTGTCTGTGTGAGGAGAGGTATGAAGTAGGTAGTTTGGGGTAGAAAGACGTTTGTAATAACTGGTACTGATATCAAGGTTGAATATAAGTTGAGTGGATGTTGAAGTTTCTGAGTATCCCTTCGACCTGCCTTGGCTTGTATTGTTAAGATCTTACAAACACCCTAAAAGTTCGTAGTATGAACCGAAAGCAGCAGCAGGACCGAGGGGAACAACAAGAATAGGATGATATTAGATACTAAGTAGCCAAGTAGCCAAGTAGCCAAGTAGGTCTTACTCAGATTTACCAAATAGGTAATCAATGGAAAGATAATCCGATGAATGTTGAAGGTTGAAGGTTGGAGCCTTGGAGGTTGGAAGTATAGATCCTTATAAATTACTTTCCCTAGACAACTCTAGTATATATGAATATATGAATATATGAATATATGACCTATAACCTCTTATATACTTATATTACTACTACTCGTATTTGAAGGCTTATTTGCGTAACTTATGACTTATGATCCACAAACATAAACTACTAAACATTGAAGTACACCAACAAGAACGCAGAGAAGAAGACGGCTAGGTTTTTGATGATTTGATGACCTCCTCATCTAGGTCTAGGTAGGTGAATAATTACAGACACGATATTGCAAGACACGATCCACGATCCACTCTTAGCAAATCAAGAAGATCCTTTTCCGTAGGTATACGTATATAAAGTTATTAAGTCAGACGGGAATAGAGCGATGCCATACTTTTTGACTTTTGATTCATTCTTTCACTCACTCACTCACTCACTCACTCACTCACCATTTCATTTCCCGAGTCTGTATTTATTATTATAAAGGGAAGTCAAATTGTGGAATTGACCAATAAATCCTTAACCGGTTCATTCATCCATTCATCCATTCATCCAAAGCAAACCCGTGGCCATGTTTTCGGTGAGACATCAACCAATCACTATCACTGAGAAATTATCATCAACCTCTTCTCGTCTAATAACAACACCTCGAATATCAAATTCATTCCAAAGATTGAGAACCCAAAGCACAATTACAATTATAAACCCAAACATAACTTCACGGATACAAACACCAGCATCAACATCAACATCAACATCAGCCCCATCACAACTTCCAAATTCCCACAAATTCGAAGCCAAACAGACAGGATGGTCAACAGGTCGAGCACTTTTATTAGCAGCGGCCACCGGCGGCTTAGCTTATGCAATTGCGATTACAGGGGAAAACAATAGGCGTGGTGAGAATAGAGATTATTCTGATTCAGCCAAATTTGTGGTACCTAAATATGCTAATATTAAGGATATGGAAATTGTGAGTTTGTTTATCTTGAAATGTTTATGTATGGAATTGCTATGATGTCGATGTCGATCAAGATGTTGATGTTGATGTTGATGAAGATGGATATGAAGATTGGAAGGATTAAAAATTGATGAATAAAATTATAGGCTCTAAAAGAAATTCGTCAAGCTACACATGAGGATACTATTTCTACGGATCCCGAGGATTTGCTGGCTCATGGATAGTAAGTTGGATGTATTCTATATTGATGACCCCAGATCTCGCTTGTCACGGATGAAATGGAAACTTTTTGGCTCGCAATACCATTAAACTTCATCTCAATGATTTGTTTCGAAATTACAAAATCTTAAACTAACTTAGTTTTACAGTTCAGAGTGGTCGTCGACCAATGTTGATGGCCTACCAGTAGCAGTAGCTTATCCAAAATCTACTCAAGAGGTCTCCAAAATCGCTTCGATATGTCACAAGTATCGTGTACCGATTGTTCCTTATTCAGGGGGATCGAGTTTGGAAGGGAATGTATCATGTCCTTATGGAGGTGTCAGTGTGGATTTTGCATTCATGGACCAAATTATTAAGTTTCATGAAGAGGATATGGACATTGTTGTTCAACCATCTGTTTCTGTAAGAAGCCCAAATCATTTTGGACTCAAATCTACCCCCCTAGCGGAATAGACGTTCTAATCTTGTTCTAGTGGATGGACCTGAACGAAGAACTAGCACGGCGTCAATCCGGGCTCTTCTTCCCTGTCGATCCAGGTCCAAGTGCCAAAATAGGAGGCATGGTTGGAACAAATTGCTCCGGAACCAATTGCGTTCGTTATGGCTCGATGAAAGATTGGGTAATAAACCTGACCGTTGTCCTCTCAGACGGAACAATCATCAAAACCAAACGCCGCCCCCGAAAATCCTCCGCAGGCTACAACCTCAACAGTCTCTTTGTCGGTTCCGAAGGAACCCTCGGCCTAGTCACAGAAATCACTCTCAAGCTCGCCGTCGTACCCTCCGAATACTCTGTCGCCGTTGTCACTTTCCCTACTATCCGCGATGCGGCAGCTGCAGCAGCAGGTGTCATGCGTGCAGGTATTCAAGTCGCGGCTATGGAAATTATGGATGAGGTACAGATGAAAGTAGTCAATCTATCTAAATCCACCGCGCCTAGACAATGGAAGGAACTCCCAACCCTTTTCTTCAAATTCTCGGGCACCAAAGCTTCAGTTCAAGAAAACATTGCAATGGTATCCGCCATTGCCCAAACTCACAAAGGCTCCTCCTTCGAATTCGCTAAAGACGCGCGCGAACAAAAACTCCTTTGGTCCGCGAGAAAGGAATCTCTATGGAGTATGCTCGCGCTGCGCAAAGAGGGAGGAGAAGTCTGGAGTACGGATGTCGCGGTTCCCTTCTCGAGATTGGCCGATATTATTGAGTTGAGTAAGAAGGAAATGGATGATTTGGGTCTTTTTGCTAGTATTTTGGGTCATGTGGGCGATGGAAATTTTCATGAGAGCATTATGTATGATAGGAGAGTGCCAGGGGAGATGGAAAAGGTGGAGAGATGTGTGAAGAATATGGTTATTAGGGCGTTGGAAATGGAAGGAACGGTTACGGTATGTGTGCTTTGTGCTAAAGATTTCTTGGTTTTATGGGGCGAAGAGACTAATGGGTGGAAATAGGGTGAACATGGTATAGGTATTGGAAAGAAAGAATCCCTCCTCATGGAACTGGGTCATGATACTTTGGGGGTCATGAAATCTATCAAATTGGCATTGGGTAAGTGCTTCTCTTTACCTCTCTTTCCCCTTCAAACTCAGAGACGCTCCAGGAATAGACTAACTGATTTGATTGAATAGATCCTCACTGGATAATGAACCCGGGTAAAATCATAGATCTTCCTAAATAAATCGCCTAAGCACCTTCGTACGGCGCTGCAAGGTACGGCAAGGCGTGGTACATAAATGCATCTTAGGAGGCAATCTTCCATATTTAAATTTCGGGGGGAGTTCATTCCATGACATTCGATGTTGCGAGGATGAAATGAAGGGCATCAAAATATTGCATGAGCATGAACATTGAGCATTGAGCATCAGGGGGAGGCAGCTTGTCTTTTATTCATATTTAGATTGGTTCTTTAAGCGGGTGCGTGCATTCGGTGGCTTGGAAATATAAATCTTGCTTACTTTTCATTGATGTTGATGGGATTTGAGGAAGCGAGGAGAGGAAAGGGGGATGGAAGAGTTCATGGCTTGGATTGGGATTATGATTAATTGGGGTGAATGGGTATATAATGATTTGGAAAACGACTTGAGCCAACGTGTTAACCCGATAATGGTGCGTTAACCTGGGTGAGGATCCGTGACAAAACCTATTCAGAGTTCATGAGACATGGTTATATTGTGACTCGAACAGATGTTTTTTGGGGGGCTATATCTAAGTATTGGCAAATACTATTTCATAAACGCATATGCTATCTATCTCCTTAAAGTAGGAAAGATGCGTATCCATACAATCTATTAGATCAGGATTCCGCAAAAGCCATTTAATCGAGGGTTTACGATCCTCTTCACCCCCATTGTACTAAGAAAGGGGCCTCGGCAATTCGTTACTTTTTATTTTTGGTAAGCTTTACTGATTTTTTATAGTTTTTTTAATATCAAAATAACAAAATTGATTTCAAATATGTTTTTGGATTTCAAATATTCTTTGGAATTATAAAGTTATATTCAAAAGTGACGGATTGCCGAGGCCTCCTTATTGTAGACAAGGGTTTTCACTTCTTCACCCTCGATTAGATGAAATCCATCTACATATAAAACCCCAATTCCTAACATTCCTCGCCTCAAATCTTAAAATATTCCCCAAACACTCCCTATCGTCAAAACTAATAATCATCTCCGCCCCCTCCATCACCCCCATCATCATCATCCTCCTCACCATTCTCAAAGTACTGCTCTGCATCATAATCGCCACCCATATCCTCCTCATCATCCTCATAATCATTATCCTGTTCCTCCTCCTCCTCCTCCTCTCCCAAATCCTCTCCCTCTCCCTCTGCCCCTTCTACTCCCGCCGCCCTCTCAATCTTCGCCAATAAAGCTCTAGTCCTCTCAGATGGATCTTCATCGCCCATCGCCGCTAATGCCGCATTATCCTTCGCAACCTTCGCTTCTTCTTCTCCGTCCAGAACTGACCATAATTCTTTGGGATAAAATTCCTTGTTAAAGGCCATTCCGCTTACTAATGGTACTGCTCTCTTCTTCCTTTGATATTTCATGCTGTACGTTTCTACTCCGAGGAAAGGATCAAAGTCCGCCTTGGTCTGTCGTCCATACTGCTCATTGAATTGTTTTTCTCCAAATGTCTTTGCTGGCGGATCCATGTCTCGTTTGGTGGAATGTGTGTAAAGAGGACCTCGGTGGATTTTATCGCGCAGTGTGCGGTAGTATTTTACTTGCGTGCGTTCTTGGGGTGTGAGAGGTGAAGGGCGTTTGAGATTGGGATGGCGCTGGAGATGGGATATGTCAGTAGATGTTCTTAATCCAAGGGTAGAGTTTCTAGAAAATGGGAATGCGACAAAAGGCACAAGGCTTCAAAGGGAGAGGTTGAAGGGTGTAACGCACAGGATAGTCCTCATTTGGAGTGAAATCTAGTTTTAAGGAAGCATCATGCTCCCATGTTGCGCCCTTTGGCCCACCTCCTCCTCTGGCACCTCCTCTCCCTCCACGGAAAGCCATTCTAGACTAGATTTCTTAGGTTGGTGGAGTTTTGTCGACTTTTGATTTTGGTAATTTACAACTCAAACTTAGCAAGATGTGTATTGGATAGCGACTGATTTCGGGTGATAGATAGACCGTCAATTGATGCGAGATATTTGCGACAAGGAAGATCGAGCTTGTATACAAATCGAATCTGAATCCAAAGGTGTTGGTGTGCTTGAATAACTTTTGCGCGTGCTTTGTAAAAAAATCGGGACGACGGGAAATACTACCTATGAAGTGAAGTAATAAGCTCTTCTTGTTCCCCAAGATTTATTTCTGCCATATTGTAAAGCGGTGAGACAGAATTAGAAAGCGGTGAAAGTAGATGGGAATACAAAATAGAATACATTGATTGGTCACTGCTTTATATTGCCAGACAAATGCCCAAAGTGGTTACCGCCTTTTATCTGTTTACGCGGGGATAACTTATAATGTAAGCTTGAAGTTCTAGATAGGAAGTCCCCAAAATTATATTTGAAGTACAAGTCCATTCACAATTCTCTTCACGTTCTGGTAATAATGTTATAATTTCGAAAATTTAACATAGATCAAAACTTTTCCGAGGTCTGACTTCCAAATATCGATTCACTACAACATACGACCACTCAATACTCACAAAAGAACAAGAAAACGAAGTGCCCGAGATGGATATAGATGATACCCCCATATTCAAGTTGGAGGAACTTGAAGCTCATCTTCAAGAGCTGGTCAAATCCCCAGATGTTCCTATCGATACGAAGCTTTTCGATGCAGTAGAGCTGCAACTTACAGGTATGCCCTTGCTTATGTCATATCCTAAATGAGCTCTATATTAAGCTGCTGTGTTATACAATATTGTCGGCTTCTAATAATCCTCTTAGAATATAACATCTCCCCCTTGATCCCAAAGCTACTCCCTAAGATTACTCAGATCCTTCTTAGCACACAACAAGATCCTACAGTTCTCGCCAGTCTATCCGTCAAATTACTACAGCCAATTACATTTCCCCAAGCTCTCGAATTGGCTTCTGAGGATGCCCTGATTCTCGCACTTCGATCTCCCGTACCTGCTGCGAATATCCTTGCTATAACAATCATTGAGAAGGCTACCAAAAGCCCGTCTCATGTAGCACTCCTATCTAATATGAAAGGAGTGGTGGAGAATTATATCAGAACATGGCTTAGCAATCCTGATGTCGGGGTTGGCGAAAAGGCTACAAAAGCTCTAGGAGGACTTCTAGCTGTAGATTCGGATCGAAGGTCATCATCTATTACGAAGGGTGTAGGGGATATAGACATTGATTCTCAGCATCCACCTGGCCAGGGGCTACTTTGGAGACGAATATTTCAAGACCGGGATGTCTACGAACTACTGTTCTCCCTATGCAGCTTGAAGACTCTCGGAACCGGCGATAATCAATTGGATGAAAAACAAAAGACGCTCGCCCAAGCTCGTTTATTGAGACTTCTTCCTCGGTTGGCAGCGCTCGATTGTCGTATCATATCCCAGACATCTTTACCCGAAGTTGACAAGAAGTACTTATCACAAGAGGGGACAAGCGGGTTGCTAAATTTTGCGGCAATGGAAATGGTAGATAAAGAAGATTTGCTTATGCATATGACGTTAACGATTTTCTTTTTAGAATTTCTGGATGCAATTAGTACTACGGATTTGGCAGGCCCAACCAAGAAATATGTTGTTGAAATGATGAAGAAATCTATGGAGTCAGACCTGGAGCTACGTCAGTCGATTGAGGGTATTACTATATCCCCGGAATCAACTCCAGAATTGATAGCTCTTGTTCATTCCTTGAACCGAGAAGGCTGAAGGAGCTCCAGAAGAATCATGCTCGGGCATTTATACGCTAACCGGACTGCTCTCTCTCTCTCCTATGGTGGCAGCCAGTTGAGTCGCGTCGTTGAAAGGTTAACTATGCAGCTCATAAATCCGGCTGTTTAGCTTGGAATGCCTGTTCAATAAACGGCCTCTTTCTCCCGTGTGTCACCTGTGGTTAAGGGGGCATCGCTAGATAATGAATGACTGACAATAGAATGGTCAAATTTTTGATGGAGTAGTCAAGAAAGATGGCAAGATCCTCGGTCACAGTCAGACTGCAGGCTGTATGCAGGTTGGACTCCTCACTACTACAATTAATCATGTCATTAAAACGCATCTAATACCGTTGATATCAATGTCCCAAGAGTTAGGTTACATATTGACGTAGCAGGTAAAATCGCACAAGTTGTAACCTTTTCAATGCTACTATCATTCCACATTTCTGCATTCATATTTGATCATACCAATGGATTATTGAATTATTGTGTTTCAAGTTAAACTTAGTCGGTCGTTGAGCAGCTTCAAACTTTCAAAAGCGAGAATTTCACGGACTGTTACAGGTAACCTAATCTTGTGGGAACGTGAAAATAATTTGATCCCGAGAATTTAGATCATGATATCAACAGGCATGTCAAGATTTCAGGGGCGGCTCAGATAACAAGAGACGAAAGAGAAGTTCAATAATGCTTGGACGTGTTGACAGGCTGATGGGTTTGAAGGACGATCCTGTTGATCAATTTTGAGCTTGTTTCAACTCCTCAAGTTATTTGGTGGGCAGCGAGAAATAACCATGCAAGATACGTACATACATATCTGGATATGTTTTCTCACATCTAGGTACCCCCCTTTTTACTGAGAACTCGGCAAGGCCGGGAATCCTAGATGCCTACAGTATCTAAATAGCAAATACTAGGTTATGTAGCCTTCCAGTGGCGCAGTATTGGAAATTTGAAAAATTCTCTGTGATGTAACATCCATTGATGCTAATGCTAATCTCTTCACGGCTCGTGAGATTGTTTGCTGACAGTTGTTGCTTGGATATCAAGGGGTCAATTCAGACGACATAAGCTTTATCATGTGGATGAATACGGACGGGACGCTGGTGGCGGTCGGATCCTCTAGTTTTTGATATTGTGCCCGACTAGCTATCTATCAAATGAACGGGACGGGATTCGGGATCTAAAAGACTAAAAGGAGTTAATTTTTGTGAAGTCAAATGAGTATGTAAGTGCATACATATAGTAGTCACCCTTGGCTCAGGAAACCATCAAAGAAGAGGTCGAATGATCCAACACTTTTAGAAGAAGAGTACCTAGTATACTTGATACATGGGAAGTAACCCGATAGTTTGGACCGTCTTTCTGGGATAACATCCGACCGATGTTATTTTAATTAAGTGGAACTTATTAGTGCTTGAAGCCCTCTCCTGCAGCCTGCTGTTTATCCCTATAAAGTATTACCACCGGGCTCAAAGTGATTTTGGAATGATACTATTCTGGTCTCGACATTTATGGGGTTAGAACCTTACCACATGCAATCCTTTTTCTATTTTATTCTTTCCCTCTCTTCTTTCTTTCTTTTTTGATCTCTAGACATCAACCATTTCATCACCGGTGACCTATTATGCCGTGCAAACATTCGTTTACTGTCGATGACACCCAAATATCTGTTTATACTATCACTTCATGTGCTCCAAGTACAACTGATTGTCCCGCCCGATCCAGTCAATTAACACCCAAAACTATCTCATCATACACCTCCGTATTTCCAATCCCCATTTCAAGCGCTCCTATCAATGTTCCTAGCTCAGAATCTTCTTCTGACGATGGAGTATCATCGCCAGTCCTTACTTCAAAAGCCTCTTCTGTTGCAGGCGCCTTAACCGCATCAATCCCTACCCCCGAAGCCGCATCCCAAACAAACCTCTACACAACCAAAACTCTACCATCATCGACTCTCAAACCACTACAATATCCGCCATCATCGCCCCCTCCACAATTACAGTCTTCCCCGTTCCAATTGCATCCACAAATATAGCACCACTATACGGTGCTGGCAATAGAACATTGGTAGCAATTGGAGCTTCATCGACTAGTCGTGTCATTAAACCAAGTTCCTATGTTATTAAGGCGGAGGATGAGGTAACAAAGTCGGCGGTTCCAAGTCCTACGCTTCGACATTTGAGGGGGGTGCGGTTAAGGTGGGTGTTGTTGATGATTTGGGGTTTGATGGTTGTTTAGATGGTAAAGAAGTCTTTGTATGTAAAATAGAGAGAAGATTTTTGAAGGAGGAAATTTGTGATATTTTAATTTTTCGACGATTTCATTGTATATATTTTTTAATGACACTTCACTATGTATTCCATCTATCTGCCCTGATAAGTGACATAAAATATTGAGCCTGTGCCGTTAAGTCATTGTTATTATATAATTTGAGTGATTATTATGATGCCAAAATGCTGGTTGGAGGTCTTCATTTACTTCACGGTAGTTTATCTATGCTTGTGCATGCTAATATCTAGGAGATCAACTCAGCAAGGAGACTAGAGCAAGCCAAAAAAAATCAAGAAATACTTGAATTCAGTATCGACTAATTGATTGTAAGGTTTATGGACTTCGAGTCTGAGAAGTTCGGCCCATAATATCTCAAATAAAGCATATGAAAAGTATCGTCTGTACGTGACTCATATATGCAATTACATTTACGCATCGCATGACATGGTTTAGTGTTTTCCCTTTGATTTCAACGTCTAGTTTCTAGTCAAAATCATATCGACCTCATTCAACAACCTCTCTTTATTCTTCGTCTCGAGTGTTGACTTCGCTCTGTCGTGGATCTATGTAGGCTGTCTTGGTCTTCAGAAGCCCCTTCGCTTAACAAAAGCTCGCCATTTTTTGAAAACCAGTCATCCACGAGTTGAGCTGACCATTCAATAGTCTCTGGATGAGGATGAAGGTCATACGTCGAAAAATCCTGTTCAGACTCATTCCGAGGAACATTTTTAGAGGTTCCAGCGCGTTTAGAAACTCTGCCTTCCATTTCTTTATTTGTTTCCCGCATCCTAACGCTCGAGCTTTCATCAGGCCGAATTCTTTCCTTCAGATTATCTAATTTTCCCACACTCCACGTAGCCGGATGATCTACCTTGCTAACTTCTATCTTGCCCAGCTCAGAGTCCAGATCTGCAATGATGACTCCTATGAGACCTCTCAGAGGACCTTTTCGTACAACAAGTAGGCGTCTTCGAATTGTATGTATGCGCTCTTCGCGTCGGAGTAATGCATCTCCAAGTCCAGGCTCCATTCGTTCATGAAGTTTAGAGAGTATTATAATGACGGGTTTAAGGAGCTTGGAGTCTATGTTTTTGATTGCTTCAACTTTTCGACAGAGATTACACATTGTGCATGAAGTTTGATGGTTTGCGGTGGATTGGAAGGTTCGCAGATATTTATATACTGTAGAAGTTACTGATGGATTTTTGGAAGGTATATATAGAGTTCGGTGATACGGTTGTGAATGTGAAGGGAATGATTTGAAGATTGAAATTCACAAATAGGTTTGCATAAAATGCTAGTTGGCTGTTCTGTGATTCATTCACATCCACTAAAATGGGCATTGATTAGATCAATAAATTCCTGCTCTACATTAGTAAATAGTATTGATGTTTGATCTGGGATCTTGTATTAAAAGAAAGATACTAGATCCAACATATCACTAAACAGTATCCAAAACCCTCTTCTCATCTTCATCCTTTATCCCTCTTATGTCTTCACCTACAGGTAAATAAACATCAATATAACCAAAGATAGTGTCGCAAAATGAAAGAAATACCAAACTCTCAAAGTTCTCGTAGTTCAAACTGTCAACTACTCCTAAATCAAATTATAGAAGTTTTATCGAGTCGAATTATCGACGTATGCGCCTGATTCGCCTCATCTACCTTATAGTTATAAGACCAATACGACAGACTTATAACAACCATTCGGTCAAATAGGAATGTATTACCATTCAGCAACAGCTTCTGAGGTATAGGTAGCAGCAGCCAATAAATACATTGCAAGATGAAAAAAGCAACTCCAACTCAGATTAGCAATGATCACCGATGATCACCAATCAACCAAAACAAACAACTCAACAAAAAGCGCAAAGCAACACCAAAAAGCGAAAATACCTACCAATACGTAATACATTCCAACTGGGTAAGTTTCATTTCATCTTTCAACATCGAGTGTGGCAGACTTGTGGGGCTATAAGAACTGAGAACTATTTTTTTGGGTTATTTGGGTTATCCATCTCTTTTTTGAGTGGGGCAGTGGGTTGAGCAGAATGTCCTATAGTATATACAAAAGATCTTGAGAAAGGTTTAATGTGTTATCTGCATGAGCTCGAGATTTCGAACCGAAGGAGATTGGAAAATTTGGTTGCTAATGAAGTCGCAGTAGCTGACACCTGATACACTTAGTAAATGAATGAAACTTGTAGATAGCTTCTCCATCCAATTTTATCATCGCTTGCTTGTTTTTTATTTTGTTCGGGCTGTTTCTCAACCATTTTGCATCCCGCGAACCAGTCATTCACGATTCATTTAAGATATCCAATGGCTTCTTCGCTAAAGAATGATGAGAATTTGTTTAACCGAGGGGGCTGCTCAAGATTGATATGGTGCTACTAGTTCATGATTGGGCACACTAAACGTTTAAAAGAATGGAAAAGAATGATTCTATAGTGAATTAAATAAACTAAGCCATGGTATCAAAGAACGACATGTGCTTTAATGCCAGAAAATAACTGGAAGTGATTATGCGCGAAGTAACCATGAAACCTCGAACAATCATGTGTTTGCTCAGTGTATTTTCGTGGCAAGTAAGTTACTTCACTTTATTAAAGTTGATTTCCGTGTCAATTAACCGGCAATAGACAACATCAGCGAGAAATTTGATTAAATTGTCGTATCTTTCCACACCGAATCAGCCATAAACTCTGTCAGTTCCATCTTATTGAGCTCATTTGAGTTTAAAGATTTGGAACATTTATTTCGAGGTACCAAAACAAAAAAGCTACTGCATTTGAGCACTTCCGAAACATAGAACAGGTCATCAATTCTACTACTTCGAAAACAAATACCTTTAACTGTCCCACACCTTCTGACCTTCTGACCTTCATAACCATGTCTTCCATTATTTCAATCCCCGCCACTGCGACCAGCTCTGGAGACGAGTCGCGCTGCAGACTAGGTACCTCACCAAACTCCTATATCACAAATTTCTTATCTCCAAGCATCGATGATTTTGAGCTCGAAAGCGTTTCGCCCAGTGACTAATGATATTCTAGTTCATAATGCGATCGCTGGTCCAAAGTATGGAAACTCTCGCGCTTCATCGTTTGTATCAGACAACTCCTCCTGGTACACAATTTCTTCCAATGCAGCCCCTCCCTCTATCTCCACCACAACTGGCGCTCTCCTCACCGAAGCGAATACTCGTTTAGCTGGAATTTTTTCGCTACACCACGAGATCTTCCCAATCACAAAACAAAGTCTTCAGGCGCTTGATGATACCTTAGTAGTGAGCGCTACTATAGCTATGTTTCATGCGAATACTAATGAGTTGCGGTTTGTGAAAAATCATTATGGAGAACTGTCTCGTTGGGTCGACAATGCGAGTGATTTGAGACGTTGGGACCAACGTGAACATCAGTCGCTGAATGAGCGGGTAGAGGCTTGGTTGAAAGGAGTTGAAGGTGTCAAGGATCGTGTTTATGATTGGATGAGATATACGCACGGTGGTAGTGTCACGGCTAAGCAGTTTGGGGTCGGAATTGGCTGGAGTGTTTGGACGACCTTGAGCCTGTAATTTATCTAGGGTGAGCATATAAAGTCAATAAAATCAAAGATTTCTTCAATGAGAAAATCTTAAACTATCTTTTGCTTCCGCCATATGCATGATTTTGCACGGTCACGGTCACAGCCTAGTAAGTTAAGTTCTCTTCTTCACCTTACTGCACCTCACAGCATCAATGTCACTTCTCTACTCATTATAGAGTAATTCAAAATCCATACACAAACCACCATATCCCCACGCAACAAACAAATCTGACAAAAGTCCTCACTTTAGTCTCACAGTCAACCATTCACCTCAAGATGCAAAACCCTCCCGAAAATGCTATCAACCCCCAGATAAAACTCACAAAAAAAAACTCATGCCATAGACCACAAAATAGACACTTTACAGAAGAAGTGTTTCACGAAAAATGATCGCAGAATCTAACCTGTGTGCTTATTCCAACAGTGGACAGCCCAAGTCGATATATGGGCCATGGTTTCGATAATGCCTTTGCCGTCTAGACAAGCATCAGCCCGAGCATCATCTATCCCGAAGACTTTCAAAGAGCTCCTCTCAATCGAACCAGCAACCACAACCAGGTTAACATCACACTCCAGCATTATCGCCCGGCCGTTTGTCGTCTATCGCCAGAGAACCTTCGATAGATCTAATGAGACGAGGGAAGCCAGTGCCCATCATGGTAATGAGACGTCATACTCATGAGACGGAGAATAAAGGACCTCTATCTATTAAAAACGAGCCAATCTCTCACCCACATTTAACCCCGAATCTCGAACCTTGACCTTTATACCCAGGGCAAAGTGTGCCGTCATTCAATCAGCATGATACGACGGACTATCCACTCAAGCCCTTTCATACCTCGGATTCGGATTCGAGTTCAACAAAATTACATATCGATTTGTCTCCGATATGCCATCATGGAAGAATTTGTAAGATCTTACATAAATAGTTACAGTGTTTATTTGTTTGAACTTGCCAAAAAGGCACACATGGGTCATTACGAAGTTACGACGGTTTGAATTTGGCCCCCAAAAAATAAAAATAAAATAAAATAAAATACACCAGGCGACGAAAAACCCTCCGCAAGGGTGAGTTCCTCTAACTCCTTAGTTGAGAGTGATGTGTGAGATGTGAGGACTTACTTTTGGACCTTGGAGAAGCGAGTAGGCGTACGAGTATTGATTGGCTTATCTTCCATTTATTTTTTCTGGATTCCGTTATAAAGTGCAATCAAATCACCTCATCACCCCATCAACTTCTCAACTCTCTTCTCCAAACTCCTCTCAAACTCCCCTACACCACCCTCCAGTACCTTCAAACTACCACCCTTAACTACATAAACCAATCTCCTCCTCCGTTCATCCTCATTCTCATCCTCATTTTCTTCATCGTCTTCTCCTTCTCTCCATCCTTCTACCACTTTCCTTACCAACCATCGATCATGACTAACCACCACAACACCTCCATTCCATCCCCTGATCACTTCTCCTACCGCTGTTACCGTCCAAAAGTCTAAATGTGTCGTAACTTCATCTAGAACCAGCAACTGCGGTTCCTTCCATACCAGTCTTGATAATGCTAACCTTACAAGTTGTCCACCAGAGAGTTTACTGATCGGAACATCTGATGCAATTCGACCTTGTAAACCTAATCCGCCTAGAATCCCGCGGATCTCTTGTTCATTAAGTAGACCATCAACATCTGAAGTCATCAGTGAGAGAGCTGTAAGTTCTGGGGAAGTATGTGAGAGATTTTGGAGATCTTCGACTGAATGTTGAGAATAATATGCTAATCTCAATCTTGGGTGTTTAGTCACAGTGCCCTTGGTGGGTTTTACCGTCTCCGTCAGAAGCGAAAGGAGTGTCGACTTTCCACTCCCGTTCAACCCTACAATACCAATACGATCACCCATATGAACTGTCAGGTTAACATTCTCTAAGATCCAAGGTTGTGGGATGGTTTTCGAAGTAGCAGGATATCGAAACGAGGCATTTTCCAACGATATCAATGGGCCTGGAAATCGCAAATCAGGAGCCAGGGGAAACACCATGGAGATCCCTCTCTCCTCAGGTGGAATCTCAATATCTTCTCTAGCCTTTAAATGATAACCGGTTAGGTCGCGATTGAGTTTGAATCTTGTTCCCTTGGCACTAATTTCCATACCCATTCTATTATCTAATTTCTTCTGTCGAGATTTAGCTTGGCGGAGTTTATTTTCATCGCCGGTTGCTTTTCCTTGTTTGATGTTTTGTTGAATGGTTTGTTGCATGTGGGACTTTTGCTTTTCTTGGGCATCGCGCATGCGGGTTAGATAGAGAGTCTTTTCGCGGATTGAGGATTCATATGTGGAGATGGAACCGCGGAAGTAGGTGAGAGTTTGGGAGCGGAGGATGATAAGTTCTTGGGATGTGGCGGTGATGAAATCACGATCGTGAGAGACTATTATGATGGTTGGGGGGTTAGGAGTGAAGTCTTTGAGGTTCTCAATATATTTCTGTAGCCAGATTATGCCGAGCAGATCAAGGAAGTTGGTGGGTTCATCGAGGATTAGAATATCGGTTGATTGAAGGAGTAAAGATGCAAGACTTGTGCGCATCCTCCATCCTCCAGACAACGTGCTGACTTGTTTATCCAGATTTGCTTTTGGAAATCCTAGACCAACGAGAATACTGTGCGCCTTGGCCTCTTAATCTGAAATTCTCGTAGGCTCTAGTTGCAATTGAAGCTCTGCAAGGAGTTCCGCTGCTTGATCTGTTTCTTCCTTGATTGTGGTTTCATCAATCTCCTCATCCTTTTGATTGATACTACATCTTGAGTTAGAGGCCATATGACAATTTGGAACATGAACATTTACCGTTTCTCGGAATCTGCAATAGTCTTCTCAAAGGCAATCAATGCTTTTCGTGCTGCCATACCACGAGTTCCACTCCTGAGTCTAGCATCCTTATCCTTTTCGAATAGCTCCTTCTTCATTCTTTCATGCTGTATTTGCCGAAATGCCCGTATAGGGATCAACACATCTTCTTGGCTATGCACAGCTGTCGAGAGTACTAGGGTGGTCATCAATATCAATACCAATCATGCATCCATTAGAAAGCCAAGACCTACAATCAATTTCATTTTGAATTTCACTCCTCGAAATAGCTCTGTCAATAACTTCCTCCAATACCGATAGTTTGCTCCCCATCTTTTTCCCAGCCCCCTCGTTTTGGTCGACGTCTCTCAAATCTGCATCTGTTTGCTGCAAGATAGAGATCCTGGTTTGTGCTGGAATTCCCGGGATCAATTTCTCTGCAATGGCCTTCAACAATGCTTTGTATTATACCAATCATTAGCCCTTTCAATTTTTGACCTGGTATAGGATGTAAAGGAAGACATACTAGATTTACCCGTTCCATTTCTCCCAATTAATGCATAACAAACTCCTGCCTTGAGTTTTAAACTTGCATTGGATAGAAGCTCAAGTCCCTCTGCTCTAGATTTGCCTTTTGGTTTTACACCTGAATTGCCTGAAGATGTAACCGTAATGTTTAACCCTTCAATATCGAGCTACCATATCTTCTTTATCAGAACCCTCTCCAAATAAAATGATATTGAATCTGCGAGGAAAGAAATGGTATGTTTACCTCCTGATACACCGGATTTTCGATATGAAATCTGGTTTGTTTACACGAACATAAGATTGTGGTTGCTGATTCTCCTTGAGACATCGTGTTTCCCCTGTCCTCGATTGTAATCCGAAAAAATCACCAGTTCTCCAGGAAACAATCAAAAAGATTCGAACAAAGGAATGAAAGGAGCGAAAATAACAATTGAATTCTGTAGTGAACCTATATTTCAATGGCATTCACTTCAGTACTGAGGATAATGACATTAAATATGCAAGAATAGAAAACATCAAGACCCCTCGAGCTTCAGACTTGTTGCCACTTTCCGATTTCTCGGTCGGCGTGACTCACATCTCAAAACAAAGAAGCTTTTCATGCAACACAACATCTCTTTTTCCTTTGACTTAATGCGCGTTCAAGTGAATCAGAGCTGTAGATATGTAATGTAGCGATTAACTCATCCCCTCATCACCTCATCTCCTCATCCCCTCGATGGTATCGCATGTGTCGTATGGTCTTCTACAAATATTGATAATACCTGTCGAACTTGAATGAACCAAGATTTGTGCTGATTGGTGTCTCGGAATCATCACGTGTTACAGTCCCATGGTTTATCTGCACGTGGATGACGTCTCGATATGAATTTGACCATATGAACTCACATATCCAGCACAGAAATGCTATTCATCATAAGCCGCGAATAAATATAGCATAGTTTTCAAGCATACATTGGCAACTGCTTAAGAGAGTTCAAAAGAATATGTGCACTATACAGTTCGCGCACCTATTCCCCAGCCTTCGATCATCCCTTCCCCCATAAATCGGAAATTCACTCTCAATCCCATTCATTCTTAATTCGATACGCCACACTCTCCGCATACAAATGGTTCAAGACCGGTTGGCTAAGACTATTGCAGGTCTTTCAGCGTTGATGATATACTCACACATTATATTCGAAGTCGCTGAACATTCGTATGGTGGTTTTGATTTTCTTGCTGGAGCAGCCATGGGGGCATGTAGCATTGGAGCTTGAGAAAACGACTCATGCCCTGGTGTCATATTCTCGGATACAGTCTTGTGTATCATCTATAGAGTGGAAGTTGAAAAGAGATCATCTTCTTCCAACAAACGTGATGCATCGGGGTAGTGGGAGGGATGGTTGAACCATCGTTGAACTTCGATAGTCTTGGATTGGTCGAGAAAATGTTTGACGTGGAGGAGAGGTTGTTTGGAGAATGCAGGGCGTGTGCGTAGCTCCTTCCATGCGGATAAAAGAGCCATACCTTTCTCATACCTTTCTATTCAAGTCTAATGAGTGGCTAATCAGGGTATCAACGCCGGTAGTGAGATTGCGATAAAAGGCAGAAGTTGAGTTCAGTGATTGCACATTCTATCCGGAGGGACAATGAGAATTTGGACATTATAAGGAGCTTCAGGTAGAGAGAAACTATCATCTCAACGAGCATATACCTATCAACAGATGAACTTGTATATGAATTCAATCCATTGAACGAACCATCTAGTATGCCGGGCACCCCTCAATTTTCCACTCACCGCGCAGAAGGTTGCGCCAAATTAATCGCTTACATTCGCTACCGCAGGAAACATGCATTTCTTCTCCCCTCGAAGTGCATAGCACATCGACCGAATTCCGTTGGTAAGGTTTCGATGCTTGTATGAGGTCGCCATTTGTAGAGGGGATTGGTCAACACTGATTCATCTCTTGAGTGTTCTCAGGGGGAAAACAGGAACGGGGGTTTTCGCTACAGATAACACCTACCGACATGAATACCAAGGCAGTAGTTGTATGCTACAGTCGATGATTTCGCAGGAACCCAGAGATGATATGCGACCATCCAAATCCAAATCCCCCCCCAAAAAATCAAACCCCCAATATTGTATCACTGCCTCAATGATCTAGTAAGGATTGAATTACAACAGTACGATTAATGAAACGTATTCCAATTGACATTTGGTTGAGCCGCCGCACAAATATATATCACAAAGTCCGTGATGCCACAGCGCTTGCAGTAGTAAATGATCTAGACGACCTATCCTCTGACACAAAGAGGCACTAAATAATATGAACATCATCATATCAGCAGTAATAAAGTACATATATTCTAATTTTACGATCCGTACTTCTACAAACAGTCAAAGTTAACGACTAACAGATCACTCCACCCATACGAAGTCATCGATAGATCCACTTCTCGCCACCATTGAGTTTCATGTACAGAGGTAAGGGAAAGAATCGTGTTATTTTCTATTCAACTCTCAAACTTTGTAATCTTGCTTCAGTTGCAATTACCTATGAGTTGTTAGAAATCATAATATCGTATGAAAGTAAAGAATAAGCGAGTGGTGAACTTACATCAAGAGCCTGCTGAACCTCAAGGACCTTTCTAACCTCGCTTAACCAATCCTTACTTAAAGTCTTTGCCCACCCCTTCAATCCATTCATTTCTCTAGCTGCACCATCCAGGTCACCTTCCTCGAGGAAGGTCTCCGTTCGAGTCAAAATACTCTCTACATCATCACCAGTGGCCAAACCCTTCTTCTTGAAGAGGAGCTTGCTCAATACGTAACTCGAAGCATGGCTAGCGACACCGGCCTCCTCAGGTAATAACGAAGCTTTGCGTACTTCAGATGCAACACGACGGAAACGATCGATGAGCGCAGACGAGCTTGGAACACCCTTTTGGTAAGCGACTGGGTTGATAGATGCGATTGCTGCATTGACAACTGGGTCATCTGATGCGATTTCCTTCAGGGCAGCAAGTTCCCTGGTGAAGGGTCGTGGGATCTGAGATTTTTCGAGGTTAGCACGGACCGCTTCGACAGCAACATGAAGATGTTGAGTCTTGAGATTGGCGTCGACAACAGTGTTCCAATCGCCAGTAAGTTTCTCAAGGTCGTGGACGGTGTTGGTTAGCTCGGAAAGCTTGCCGAGACGAGCTTCACGTTCTTCCTCAACGCGGTTTTTGACATCAGCTAAGAATGCACGCTTAAGCTCAAGAGCTTGTTCCGTCAATTGGTTCTTGAGTTTTTGCTCATTAACCTCGTTTGCGCGATCAAGCTCAGACTTAAGCTTTTGCTCGTAGTTCTCATGAATTCTCTTGCGCTCGGCCTCATATTCGGCTCTAAATTGGGTTTCTTGCTCTGCTTGTTGGTTCTTGAAGTTTTGCATAAGTTGCATGGCGGCACGATCGAATTCTCCATCATTCAACTTGATCTTCTCGTCTGCTTCCTTCAATGCTGCCTCCTTCATACCCAAAATCTTGCCTCCAACTTTGTTCAATTCTGCTTTGGCCTTGTCAATAGTAGATGTAAATCTAGCATTCGCATTGTCGGCATTAACGACTGCAATAATGTCGTTCATGATCTTAACCAGCTCTTGAACTACAGGCTCGTTTCCATTGGGAATGTTGATGGGGTCAATTCGCTCAATTTTCTTATATCCTCTGGATGGCTCATTGACTGCGGGGTCCTTTTGAGAGTTGCTTGGCTTGGGTTCAGGAGCAGCTGGGGGAGCTGGGGTTTTCTTCACTGGAGCATCTTTACTCTTCACTTGCTCAACGGCCTTGACTCTATCGGCTGGTTTCGAATCTTGTGGTGTCTGAACAGCTTCTGATTGATTTACCTTGTCCTTCGTCGAACTTGTGTGTCGTCCTGTAGATTCCCTGCTCTCGTTTGCGACCCTCCATGATACCCCGCTTTGGCTTGGAATCTTAACCTGTTCGCCAGTATCTCTCGGGGGCTTTGGAGCTCGGTTTGCGATCAGAGGGAAACGTTTTCGGAAATCCTGTTCCTCGAAGTAAAGAACAGCTTCCCCTCCAAAAGGTACATATTCCGTAAAGAAATCGTGGAAATTGTCGTTGATTCGAGAATAGTAAACTCCTCCACCAAAGCCCAATGTAGTCAAGAGAAATAATGTAGTGAAGAATTTGCGGAAGAAGCGTCGCTTTGGCTTTGATGCAGGAGAGGGTGGGATAGATGATGGAGGAGGTGGAGGAGTAAGTGGAACCTTTCCTGGAGGAATTATGGTAGAGCTTGGGGTAGCTGGTGTTGGGGCAGCTGAATTTGGAGTTACCACTGCTCCTGGTGGAAGTGGTTCAGATGTGGCCGCGCTGGCAGATCCTGGGAGTACTGGAGACCTCGAGTCTGGTATGCTCGGTTTGACGGCATAGCTTCTCTATAGTCGCAACCACTATCAGCAGTCATCCTACCATTTAATTGTCCGAAATAGGATTTCATAAAGCTTCATACCGTAGTATCCGATATCACCCGGCCAGTTTGTGCCCTCCATTGACGTCCAGGATTGACAACGTTGGGCCTGAGACCCAACGCCCTCGACGATCGAAGACCAGCTCGCAGCATGACAGGCTGCGTGGAGCGACAGGTTATATTTGATATTGGTGATGTTAAAACTGCGCGTGCTCTTGTGCCAATTATTATACGGTTCGGAATAAAAACACTTTCAAGTTCCTGGGAAAAAAGCTTGGACCACAACACTTTTTGGCCGATGATGTAGAGAAGCCAGGGGTCGGATTTCCCATCAGCCAAATGTGTACTGTAAGTGCAAGGCTGTGAAATATTGTCAATGTCAAAAATCATTCTATAAAGTAACATTTGGTGTAAATATAATATAAATTCGTGTATTGAAACAATTCCTATCATAATCATTCCTAAAAATGTCCTGTGCATTGAAAAATTGTTTAAATGCATGGTTCTATTGCATATCGTACATCCCAAATGCCGAAGAACTAATTCATCAAAAAAAAAAAAGAAACCCTCTCACGCCTGGCAAGCAGAAATCTGCTGCAAATCAAACCCTTGCTACGAGAATTCAGAGGCATCAAGTTATTAAGACGATTGCTCTCGTAGATGTCGAAGTGACCACATGTATGCTGCCCCTCAACCAAGCAATCTTATTCGAAAAGGAACACTATTTGTGGAAAGCCCCGACAATAGCTCATTCTTGGTATCAAAGGTTCATTCCACCCAATACGTCCCATACTCCACCGCATATTCATCACAAAGTTTCTTTAACAGGCACATCCTGAGCCTGCTTGTGTTCCTGGCGCCTCGGGCCTGAGATCAACACCCGTTCCTCCTCTGGGGCCACCTGCTCTTGGATTTCTTGGACCGGCTTGATCCAACGGCAGTTTCTTTGCAATGGCCGTGAACAATTCTCTCACGTTCTCGGAGGTTTTGGCAGATGTTTCGAAGAATAGGAGACCGGCTTCTCTCGCATAATTTGAAGCATCTTCAGTGGTGATGGCACGTTTATCTGGGTGTTCCGTGACTAAATCGAGCTTGTTGCCGGCGAGGGCGATAATGATATTCTCGTTTGCTTGTCGTTGAAGTTCTTTCACCCAGGATTTGGCTTTATCCAATGAGGACTACCACAAATGTTAGCGGGCAGCTTCCGATCTAGAATTAGAGAATCATACAGCTTGTGTAATATCATAAACAACAACAGCACAGTTGGCATTTCGGTAATACATGGGCGCCAGCGATTTATATCTCTCTTGACCTGCAGTATCCCATATTTCGAACTTGACTGTGGTGTTTTCGTCGAGGGAGATTGTTTGAGTTAAGAAGGCTGCGCCGATAGTACTCTCGCGGTCTGTCGAATAGTCAGCGGTGTGGTCTTTGTTCAACCCCGAATTCCCTGATTGAACTGTGCCGAGAACTTCGATATCACGACGAATTTCTTTCGGAGGCTACTCACAATCATCGAATTGGTCCTGGATAAGATGTTAGTCTGGGACAATCTTCATGCTTAGAGGTGTTGATAGATACCTTAACGAATCGTAAAACCAACGAGCTCTATTTCGAATATCAGCATTGAGACATAAATCTAACTGGCGAACAATAGCTCATACCTTTCCGACGGCAGACTCCCCTATCATGAAAATATTAGCAGCGAAACGGATGAAAGTCCTAGGGATCCATGGGAACTACTTACCAAGTAATACCAGTTTAAACTGCGCAAATCGTGAGTTTCCGGCACGGGAGCCTGGTGGACCTCGAGCAGCCATGTTGGAATGTGAATGAGATTTAATGAGGGTGAGATGTTATCGTTGCAAAAGTTGTATATTCTCGTATAGTACTTGGTGGATTTATTTCGCAGGAGGAATAGGGAAATGGTGGGTAAAGTTTGAAGGTTATCTTGTCTTGGTCTTGGTCTTGAGAAGTAGCTCAACCTGGAAAGTGACGATGATCCTACCAAAGTCGTAAGTCGCTTCAGATTACTTGGGACAGTCACGTGAATTGGTTGTTCTTATGAGCGTCAACCTATCACAGCCTACCACCAGGGGATAAATTCACACCTCGGAGCTAATATACCTTTGAATGTCTTTGAATCCTTTTTAAAACAATGCTACAATACAACATTCAGATTTAATCACTATGTCTTACATCTCTTTACATTGTAAATCTCTCTTAAAATGTCTTATATAATAATTGAATAAACCTTTGAGACTTTGATATTGACATTTGGAACAAACCAAAAGAGACTACCGATAGCAATATAAGGGGTGTGACTTTAGGGTATAAATGTATCCACAAAAAGACAGCTATATCAAGCTTGACAAGAATTTAAATAGATTGCAACGCCTGCAAAAGACATTGTTTATGAGAACTACAGAACCATACACCATACACCATACATACACACTGTCTACAGAAAAGATCAGTCAAAAATGGCTAGTTCTTTGCCCTTTAGGGATATCAATGTCCATGCCTCGACATCACATTATGCCTTCACATCACCATCTTCCCCCTCAGCACCAACACTCGTAGTAGATCGTCCAACAGGGGATTTACGACTCAACGATGGAGCACTTTTGGGAGGAAAGCGTGTCTCCAGTATTGCTGGCATATTAGGCATGATAAAATTACGGCTGGGTATTTCAAAAAGCACATTGTTTCCGAGTTGGGAGTTGGAACTGATTTCTTCCTAGATAAGTACATTATTGTAATCACAAAGGCACAACCGATGGGAAGATTGAAGGGACATATGATTTACAAAGTTATTGCGACCGAATTTCTGCCTCTCCGAGAACGAGCACTTCGAGATCAAGATGAAGATACCTACCTTAATCACCTAAAGACTTTCATTAAGTCTGGACCGATGTACTTTTCCTATTCCTCCGACATCACCAACACTTTCCAAAGACAATCGGAACTCGATCCATCAGCTCCTCTGTGGAAGCGAGCAGATCATCGATTTTTCTGGAACAGATTTGTTCAATCAGATTTAATAGATTTCCGAACATCAGGTTCCCGACATCAACATGGACAACAACCAGGGGTGGACCCATACATCTTGCCAGTTATTTTTGGGATGCTTGAGATCGCGCAAACTCGAGTAAAGTCTACTCCATTAACAATGGTCTTGATCACTCGAAGATCTAGATATCGAGCTGGAACCAGATACTTCTCTCGAGGAGTAGATGAGGAAGGGCACGTTTCGAACTTTAACGAAACGGAGCAAATCATTATTCTCAATGATAATACTAGTGGACTTGGGGGGTTTGCTGGAGGTGCTGGAATGCAGAATGGTAAAGTTGGAGGGTCAGGCGGCAAGGAGATGCAAATTTTATCATATGTACAAACCAGAGGAAGTGTCCCGGTATACTGGGCTGAAGTCAACACTTTACACTACACGCCAAAACTTCAAATCCGAGGAGTAGAAACCGCTGTTCCTGCCGCCAGAGCGCATTTTGACGAGCAAATTCGAATTTATGGCGACAACTATTTGGTCAATTTGGTAAACCAGAAAGGACGAGAACAACGGGTCAAAGAGGCATATGAACAAATGGTAAAGATTTTGGTTTCAGCGCCAGCAGAAAGCAGACAAAGTGATCAAGTTACAGATGAGAAATTCCGAGTGGTTGAGCCTAGTGGACGGAGGCAGGAGATGGATAGATTGCACTACGTATATTTCGATTTCCATAACGAAACCAAAGGATTAAAATGGCACCGAGCACAATTACTGCTTGACCAACTCAACGCTGCTCTTGAAGTACAAGGATACTTCCGTGGTGTTGATATGCCAGCTGATGTTGATGGTCGACTCGAGGTCCGCAATCACCAAACCAGTGTTGTCCGTACAAATTGTATGGACTGCCTTGACAGAACAAACGTCGTCCAAAGCATGCTTGGTCGCTGGACTCTTAACCGACAACTAATAGATCTCGGAGTTCTTTCCCGTGGCGAGAACTTTACATCAGCAGATTCACAATTCGAAGTCCTTTTCCGCAAACTTTGGGCTGACAACGCTGATGTCGTCTCAAAATCCTATTCCGGGACTGGTGCTCTCAAAACAGATTTCACACGCACAGGTGTTCGAACCAAGGCTGGTGCCCTTCAAGATCTCCAAAATTCCATTACGCGATACGCGAGAAATAATTTCCTTGATGGACCCAAACAGGACTCCTTCGATCTCTTCTTAGGCTATTATCTCCCAAGTAACGCCAATATTGGCTCTCATCTTATTACTGCTGATAGAAGGCCATTGATCATCCAAAGCATCCCTTATATCCTTGCCTTCAGTATCTTCTTCGTTCTTGTTGGTCTTTTTACCCCTCGTTTACCTAACGCCGCAGTATTGCCGATGAGAATCTGGATTCTGGTTTGGTTGGTGGTAGGAGCATGGTGTGCTAATTTTGTTTATGGCAACGGAATGCTATATGTACGCTTAATCTCTCCCTTCCATTACCCAGCTTTACCTCTATCATCCAAATGTGTCCCCCTCTATTCGAAGCCACTCTTCCTCCCACCCTATATACTAACAATTCTCCAACAGGTCAACTGGCCCAAACTCAACCCCCGTCCCTGGGCAATAGAAGGTTACAACGAAGCAATAAGTAACGTGCGTAAGGACAAATTGGTCGGAGGACTGGTTACCACTAAACATGAGCGCGGATTAAGCACAGCACGATACACAAATGCCGAGGAGGGAAAGAAGAGAATAGAGTAGATTTTTATTATTTCCTGTTTCCTGTTTCTTCTTTCTTTGTTTTTCTATAAAATGCGCAAAGTGCATTCGACTTTTCAATTACCAATTCGAGATTTTCATATGTTTTGCGAGTGATTCCCTTTCGTTTACTTTTCTTATGGTCGGGGGTGGACGGATGGATGGATGGATGGATGGGAGTGGGGGCTGCAATGGAAATATACAATAGCGTGAGCGTGCATGGTTATAGGTTTGAAAAGATCTAGAATTCGAGAATCTGTGGTTTAAGAGTATAATTTAGATGGGAGGATGGGTTGCGATGGAAAGGATATTGAGTAGACTGTGACTGTAGTATAGACATTGTACAAATTTTTTAGTGATACCAATGGGTACTGCGTCTGCCCTGTTCTCATTCTTTGACTTTCTTATTGCGGGTAGAGAAGGGATGCCTAACCGGGCATTATACTGGCAAGGTTTCTGGGTCCGTCTGAAGTAAATATCTCAAAGTGTTGTCTTGCAGGGCGTATTCAGCCCTATCTGTTTGAACACCTTGGTTCACGATTACTTGCACACATGGTGGGTCATGCGTGATTGGAAATTTGTTAGAATGATTGCTATTATCTCTGGGTATCTTTCCACCAAGCTCATTGTTTGATGGAAAATATTAATAGTCATGCAGACTCATAATACCAAAGTATCCCGTCATATAATTCATAGATCCCCAAAACTCAATGCCCCCAAAACTCAATGCCCCCAAAACTCAATCCTCCCAAAACTCAATCCTCCCAAAACTCAATCCTCCCAAAACTTTGCTAGTTGCTATTGCAATTGGGCCATTCATAGAAGTCTCCAATCTCAGATTATCGTTGATCAGAAGATATCCATACCCACAGAAGTGTTCCTCCCCAGCATTCCTCAATTCTGAATCATCCTGCCCACCATATTCCCAATGCCATTTTTCGCTCCCCTCTGCACGTTCGCAAACCTCATGACTCCACAACTTTCACTCTCTACATGCTGTACCAATCCGCTTAACAACTTAAATTCCCGTCCGCATCTCGGGCCCGGGCACCTATACATCTTTTGCTCATGTGCTGGGCTCTTCAAATGTTGATTTAGACCCTTGAGAGTATTGCATTCCCTAGAGCAGAGAAAACATTCGTAATAGTATCCATTCCAGGAGCGTTCAGTAGCGATGTTGGAGGAGGAGGAGGAGGAGGAAGGATATTCGAGAAGGCGGGTGGTAATTACGTGGTTCCGATCTAAACGGCGGATTTCGTCATTGATACGTTGGCGGTTCATACCGGAGTTACACGTGCCGGATTCGAGATGGATGATCAGGGCCGAGGCGGTTGGGTAGTGGGTGGGGCAAAAGGGACATTCGATGGAGCTGCCCATGTGCACTTTGGAGTGTTGATGCTATTGAAATCAGAACTCGTGGTTTATTCTTCCCGGCCGTGGAAAGAAATTTCAAATCCTATTTCGGAGTAAAGACGTACCTGCATCAAATTGTTTGCGTTCTGGAACATGCGGTCACATGGTACACAATAACGATCACTGTAATAGGCCATATTGGATGAATTGCTGGATGATTGAAGGCAGAAGATGAGTAGAAGATACGATGGAGGAAACTGTGTAGTGTTTTGAATTCCGCCAAAACCGGGTGGTTGGTGGTGGATTGTGGGATGTGTGAGGAAGAAAGAAGTTAATAATAAGGTTCAGGCTAGATGAAGAAGTCTAATATTAATAAGATCCGGAAGAGGGGATTGAGATGAGGATTTTATATATCTGGAAATTTAAAATGTAATATTAGTGAAGTGAAATGAAGCTCATCTTTACAAATTTTTCAATTCTTTACAATAATAATACTACTATTAGCCACCAAACAAGATTGAATTATTAGGTAGGAAGAATGACTTCACTTCACTGCGAGGTTAGATTCAATATAGAGTTTGTATTGCTTCACTAACCGAGGATACTAACCTCTTACGGTATCTTACTAAACAAGATGCAACGAACCAATGAGGTCGTGTGGGGATCTCGACTCGGGCCCCACAAAACCCTGCAACTGGCTTTTGCAGCTAGCTTCCTTATTACAGGGTAGGGTGGGTGTACGCTTGAGCTCTCGATAAATTTTAAGGACGGACATGTTGACTACCTAGTAGGTAGATATATATTGGTCTGCGTTAGAGATAGTTTTCTTTGACATTTTGTGGTCATCGGCCACAAGTTCCTGGTGGCTCAAGACCTGATGAGTTGATGGTCCAAATCATGGATATTGTTCATGTCATAATGGCAGTCATATTAAAGATCTGAAGTATACAGTAGCCCATCTCCACTTCGTCTAATACGCCTTCGACTGCAGATTGGGGCCCCTTACGAGCAGCACGCTTCTTAAACGACTCGCCGAGGTTAAAGCAAGCATTAGTTATGAAATTTCTACTGCGAAAGATTAGTTAAACTACTTATTGAGAAAATATCAAGTGCAATGATGTTCAACAATCTTTTAGTTCAAGATTGAAAACTTTGGTCGGATGCGGAAGTTCAGAATGAGGGCGAAAACGAGTATTAGACTTCGATGATGGAGGGATGCCGACCCAACTCTCAAAAAGAAAATGTATCTCTACTTCAGGTAGTCGGCGATTTCACCAAATGACAGAGAATTGTGGGTTAAAGTAACCAAAAACATCAACGAAACTCTGCACAAAAGTGAGAGCTCAGAGACGAAAGATCGAGCCGCCCTTCTATTCCGATGGCTCATTCCAAAGTAGCACGTCTAAAATGATAAATCTACTTGGTATGTCCGCGAACTGGCAGCAAGATAAAAAGAGAGCCAAAAAAAAAATAGTAGTTCTCATGCCCCACGAATCTGCTGTTAACATCACATCAAGGAATTGGATGCTTACCTAACACGTCTCGAGATGTTGGATTTGGATTTGGAATTGTAACATTTGTTGGTTGATGTAGAGCTTTGCGCTTTTTGGTGGTGACTGGCTCCGTTTGGCCTTCCAGTCGTGGTTTGGTGAATTTGTCGACGGGCTCCATTTAGCCTTCCCGTCGTGGTTGTGGATTGTTGTTAGACCATTTGGCCTCGTCGGAATTGATTTGACACTATTCATAGAATCGAATGTCGTATTGAAATTTGTCGTGTAGCTTATTTGTCGAAATTAATGATTATCTGACAGACTATGAGATATTAGCTGATATTTCTTTTGAGAACAGAGTCAAACGGTCAGACCGCAAGGTCATGAGAACTATTTTGTTTATTTGAGGGTAGAGACTTAACTAAGAATTTATGGCTCACAGATTATGTGTTTTGAAAGTGAAAATAACGAAAGTTTTTAGTCGGAACCTGGTTTTATGGTACATCCCTCCACTGTCAGCGTATAGAACGGCATGATTTGAGGATCATCATGATAAACCCGAAGAAATACTTTCGACTTTGAAGTTTGAAGTTTGAAGTTTGAAGTTTGAAGTTTGAAGCAGAATAGTTCCAGCCCCTATCTCTGGAGAAGTGCATTTATCCCAAGAGTTTTCCTCGTCCCTTTCTTCACTGTATTCGTATCGAGTATTGATAGAAAGAACCGAATTCGGTTTATACCTCCGCGCTTAAACACTTGCCCCTGAAGCGCCCTTACGTAACAAACGAGGGCTTGAGTCTACTCATTAATTGGAATAAGTACACCGCATGAGCGCTAATTGACGCAATATATAGTTCGGAAATATGGTTTGTACATCTCATTTTCTGCACCTAAGTGCTATGGATTCTGATCCGGGCATACTTTGACAGATATGAGAACCTGACTCCCTAAAATATTGAAAGGCAACAAAAAAGTAGTTGTTCTCATAGCCCCACATATCTTTGTCAATTCCATATCAAGGGGTAGGATGCTTACCATTTATGAATTCTTCTTGGCGTCATTTTCAAGTTGCTGTGAGATTTAATGCCTTTGAGGCTTATTTATATCGTGTAACTCTGATTTGGTTGGCTGTTGGTAACTACAGGTTTCTGATTCAATGTATTATGTATCTATTAATATGGTGCTTTTCGCTTCTTGGTGCGGTTGTTTTGGTATGTGTGTGTCGAGTCGGAAGAGAGTGCACCTCGCATTAAACGAGGCTGGGAATTGCTGATTGGGATGTCTCGTGGTCTCTGCTTTCTGCTTGAATTGATTGCTTGGGTTTTGAATATGAAGATTCGTCTTTTGTGGGTTCTTTCTTCAAGTAGTTGGTGTATTGTGGCCTAAAATCGAGTAAAAACTTGACGCTAATCCGCTACTTTCTTCGTAGTGGATAGTTTCACTATGAGAATATTAGCAAGTCTTCTTTTGAGAATCCGAGGTGAGTTATAAGATTGATAGGCCATGAGAACCTCTGGTGTTGTTTGATGGTTCGAATTTAGCGGGGATTATGCTGAGTAGCGGCTCAGGGTGAATATGCAGAAGGATTGTATATGATAATGGGTAAATATTTACGGTATAACATTTGCATTGAGTCTCGGATCATCTATTATTACTATCCTTTTACTCCAAGGCAGCATAATATCAAGCCTAGGGTAATGATTCATCAAGCTAAAAGCAGAGTCTGTCTAATTTGATATTGAACATTTGTCCTCACTACTTCAAGGGATAGCACTTCTTAAGCCTGAGTCTGAAAGTTCCACAAAACGAATTGGCCAAAAAAACAAAAAATAGTAGTCCTCATAGCCCTGCCAGTCTGCTACCAGTTCATATTCAGGAATTGGAATCTTACCTCTAATACGGTGTATTATGTGTCTACTAGTATGTTGCTTTTCGCTTTTTGGTGTTATTACTTTGGAATGGTTTTCGTCCATTTTTATTGTTGTCGCAAAGGCGACTGGGTGCATTGCCGTATTGCTTGAAATCCGCAACGTTCGTGCTTGTGTAATTGGATTTTTGACTTTCCTGCTATGTTATTTTTCGCATATTGGGTGCCCTGATGAAAGGACATTTGAAATTGTACTAGGAACATGTGAAAGTCGAAGGTCAGTATCGTGGAAGAGTTGGTCACTAAACTAATGAAAGTCTAGTGGGTACTGTGTGATTATTAGCTTAGCAAGAGAAAGTTCGAGAGTCAAGCACAACTCGACAAAGCCACGAGAACTGTTTGTTTTAGATAGTGAGATCTTAAATATGATCATACCGAACTGTCTTTTAGGTGGGGAGAAGTGAATATGTAGAAGTGGATGCTGTCCTATGGATGTTGACATTTCATTCTTATGCGATATTGCCAAGATCATTTTCAACCATCATCACCATTCTTTATGCTTTCTTGATGTACTTTCAAAACGAAAGGTTTCATTCATTGATGATGCAAGAAACACCTCAAAGGCCTTAAGCAACTCAACTACAAGTCTGTAACTACAGATAAATAAAGACCAGGCTCAGATAGCAGCAATCATATGATAATAGGATAATAGGATCATATAACTATCACATGACGACCAGTAAAGGTGACTGTCAGTGTACCAAACTTCTACTCCTTTGCCTCTTTTCGTTATTTAGAAATATTTCATGTTTTAGGTGTTGGAAAGATCTGATAAATGGTAGAGTGAAATGCAGAAATAAATCAATTAGAAGACTGGAAAATCTGTAGCCACCTCAGATCCATCATGATATCTCCATCTAGACTTGAAACATGGGATAAATCCTTTTTAAAACGTTATAAAAGTCTCATTATGAAGTCTTTCATCTACAAAGAGAAGAAACAATCCATTTGGGCCTGAGATTGCCTACTGCCTTTATCTCACCTATCGATATAAGCCACACATATTCACTTATGAAGATACTTCTCTTACATCAAAACTTGAGTTGAGTGAGGCTCTTATGTTGCCTTCCATATACTAGCTAATGAAGTAACTTTTGAGTTAAAATGCCAGCCCGACTTCCACCCAGTACATAGAATACACATGCAGTACAAGCGCTAACAACAAACATATGAACTTAACAGCAAAAAGCACAGCCAGCAAGTAAGCATTTCATGAAACGACCAACACGCGCCACTTCGACACACCTAAACACAACATGTGGCAGTATACCTCCACGACTCTGTATGTAACCATGACCCCTGAATATGCAGGGTGATTCACGAGCACGCGAAGTGGCTTTTTCGGCACCAGGCCCGAAAAGCCTAGCAGCCACTGTATAAAATTCAAATAACCCAAGTTTCCCACCAAGAAGCTTTTTAAACGGACGTTTAATCCCAATCTCATATATATTATGGCTTTATCCAAGTTTGACCAGCCCGAAAATAGTATCTCTTCCAACTTCTGATTTTTCGGCCCTTTTTTGCATCTTGCCACTCACGGTTCGCTTCAATTGTTCATCATGTGCAAATTCTGACCCGTTCAGCATTTTTATCTCTGTCGATTTTCATAGGATCAACATTCAGCCGCCAAGATAGCTGCGTCTTCGCATTTCGGCTTCCCTGATTATTTCAGCAGAGAGACTTAAACTAGGTGCTAAATGGGCATATCTTTCAATTTCCATAACGACGTCATTGATGATGCCGTCGATTGTATCGTGGATGACGATGGAGTTGATGATGGCGGATAGCGAGGGGGACATGGTGGCACCCATTACGAGAAGGGTTTGAGAGACGATGCTGAGGGCTCCTTGCCAGAGGTAGGGCATGTGACCTGCGTGACTGGAAGAGCTTAGTTAGATGAATGCTGGAAGAAAAAGAAAGAAAGAAAGAGGGTACTTACTGTGCACTGATGTGCTCTAATTGCCTGATCGAGGCTTCTAAGCACTTTCTGCAATTTTCTCGCACTGATGGATCCATAGCAGCTTGTTCATTATCCATCACAGCAAGAATGTATGGTCTGAAGATGATGGTTCGACAAGCAAAATACCGCAACCTCAATACAGTCTGGACCGGATCTGCAAGTGGTGCTCGAGTATAGGAGAATTGTAGAGGTAGCGGTAGACTTTCGTACCATTGTGATAACTGGAAATCCAGTTCCCCCACGACAGGCTCTAGACTTGATGTTGATGCCATCGAATCTTTCGAATAAATGAGTTGACTGACACGATTCAGTAGTCGACGAAGTGCAATTTCGGCCAGAAAATACCAAAGCTCATCTCGTCCCACTCCTTCCTCATCCTCTTGCTCAAAACCTCCTGGTAGCCCCACCACCTCCTCATACTGAACTATTCCCGAATGTGGTAGATCCAACTCAGCCAAGAGATCGCTCTCAAACAATAATGAATTCCAATACACACGCTCGCATAATTCCCTTTGAGTCGCTGGTATTCTTCCCGGTGCGCTTAAAAGAAGTTGAAGCTTCGTGCTAGTACTACTCAATAGCGTCCATGCTTCCAAAGGTCTCACCAGGAAAAACAAATACGCAGAAGCGAGGACCGTACACTGAGCAGATAGCACAGAGTTCCTCGTCATCAGACTGGGAAGAAGAGCCCAAGCTGCTGCGAAATATGGGAGCCCGGGAGGATCTTCAGAACTAACTGCCCTAGATATGCTCCCACTGCAACTAGCCTGACCCAGCGCCAGTACCAGAAGAACAATACAACTTTCTGGACCCTCGCGAAATCCATTGGATAGGGCAACGCGATAGTGATTTGTCCAATTGAAGGGATTGACACATGCATACCAAACATTTACCTTTGCGAAAAATGCTTCGATGTATGCTGAGGTGTTGGAGAGATCCAAACAAGGAGTCTTGGACAATGCAAGGGGTTCTCTTGCCATCTCGAGTTGAAGAAGAATTTGAGGATCGTAAGGTCGTGATACTAAATCGCGAATCAAAGGCCATTGAAGTAAGTGTAACGCAGCATTTGTATGGATTTTCGGCATCGTGGAAATATTGGTGGGGTTGGCCCATGTGCCAAGACCCGTGGCAGGAAGTAGAGAGCCAAAGCCTCCATTAGCTGCCATTATCAAATCATCACCACTGGTCGTAGTTCCTCCATTAATAGACGGCGACCCGGTTGAAAGAGCAAGATTTGATGTTTGACCGATTAAGGTTGACTGAAGTAATCCTTCGATTCGAGTGAGATGCTCCAGGATGAGTTTATCTCCGGCATCTAATTTGATACCCGGTTCGCGATAAACACATTCGGCTCCCAATTCTGTGCAAAGTTTGCATTTTGGCTTCGTTCCATCACATCGTGATTTTCGAGACCGACATATCTCACACTATCCTTCTGTCAGTCTTGTTGTCATTGCTCAAGGCAAGGTTACTTACGGCGATGGTAGCTCTTCGTCTTGGGTAGTCAATCCCCGCATCAGTACTCCTTCTCTTCAGGGGATTGATCCCATCATCACTATTTCCATTCTGATTCTGATTTCCATTTCCGTTCCCAATTTGATTTTTATTCTGTTTTTGTCTGTTTTGCAGTCCATTCGTGATGGATTCTCTGTCAGCGGAAGATTGTGATAAATTCCTAGCTTTCTGGGCGGATCCCAAGATGCCTTCTCTGGAAAAAGTGCCGGCACGACGACCATTTGGTGATTTTAGCGATTTTGGAGATACTAAATCACCATTTGATACGAGAGAAAGTTGAGGCGAGGGTATCTTGATATTGAATTGATCCCGAGACATCGAGAAATGGCAGCCGCTTCCGGTGGTGGAATTGGGAGAATTTTCTTGAGATGAGGCGGACATTGTGTCAATGAAAGGCATGTAAGGCGTGTGTTCATGAACTCCAAGTTGGTAATGATTATTGATACAGGATGAAGAATGATTCTTGAAGGTGGTTTTATTCATGAAATGTTAAAAACCAGAAAAAATGTTTTATGTGCAACCTCAGCTCGGCTCGTTGAGAGCGAATGTTGAGGCTTTTGTGGATTTGGAGTTATACTTCCTCCTTACTAAGGTACTATTGATTACGTGCCGCGTGAACACGCTTATGAGTGTACAACGAGAGGCGTGAACGTCGTCCTGCAATGACGGGTAGAGAGGGATACGCAGGATGAGATGACATATCAGACGATATGCTTAGGGGTGTCTGCAAACATTGCAGCTTTTCATTGACTGGGCCCCTGTGAAATTTATGCAGGTTCAAAATCTGGGGTTCGGTAAAAAGCAACCGGCCGAATGGAGAAGTATTTGATCCTAGAAATTTCGATGGATATCTCAAGGCAGGTTATTGCATAGGAGGATGTAGGCCTGGCGAAAGGTTGAAGAGGTAAGGTGCCTCGTAAGATGGATCACATTGCAGAGTGATTCTTCTTTGCATATAATATTGTGGGGAGATGACCACGGTTTACAGAATCTGGCAGAGGTAGGGAGGGTATGAAAGGGGTATAGAATGCTCAAAGTTTGGTCCTATACATCGAGGGTGGCTTTAATTACCAGATATTGATTGTATAGTGTATGGTGGTTTGGCTTGATATCATGATATCCTGATGTTATCGTCAGGAAACCAATTGTATCTGTGGGTAACGTGTTACGGAGGTCAAGGCTCCGCAAGCTAAAAGCAGGAGGGAAATGAAGGTCTTGATTGGATTTGCAAGACGACGTGCATAAGCGAGAACGACAGGGGGAGTTCTTGATTGTACCTGACTCAATCAATCAGTCACTCAGGTCTTTATGTAAGCAAAATTAATTTCAACCCATTACGACAGCTTGGGTAGAGTAGAATTTAATCTTATTGATGCAACACCAATGTACTTCTTCACACACTAGAGATGAGAAAATTTTTATCGCCAATCTTGTGAACATGCAGTTTGATCCCATCTTTTTATTCAGCCTATATTCAAGAATATCTCCCGAAGTCTGGGGAAATTATGACGTGAAGCGGGGTTGAAGCGCAGCACGACCTTTTAGAAAAACCTCATTGTAGGAATATATTCATGGCCGCGATAGCCACAGGCGATACTCAGGATTCTTCGAAACGCACGCTATATCGAGCTATGCTTTAAGACGAAATATGGCACGCATGCAACCCATACTTTGTGATATCGAATATGAAGAACCGGCAAGAGATATGCAGGATATCTCAATCTTTAGGTAAGATGATCTGATGCGCAAAAGTCCCCAGCTATCTACCTCGCTAATCAAAGACAGCTTGGTGGGTTGGTTGCAAGCGAAGGATTTAATAACATCTTTGAAGGAGCGGCATACTGGGCTTTAGGTATTTTTCTTTGGACTCTGGTCGAATACACTCTGAATCGTTTCTCAATATGAATATGGGCATGCTAATGTTCAAATGCCTCCGAAATCAATCTTTACCTGTCGACAACACGGAATTTCTCTTGAACAAAAGCCTGAGTTCGTCACGTATGTTTTTGAGATCATATTTCGCATCCTATCTAAGATTACTTCCACCCGGTATGTATATCTCACAACCTGTATGCAAAGTATCAATCGATTCAGGTATTTATATGAGCTATCAAGTTACTCAATGAAAATTTGATTATACTAACAGAGGTCTGATAGATTTGTATCATCCAAGGGTATCTTCGTACCAACAAACCTCGGATTTATTTTTGGGACCCACCCATTTTTCAAGAAAATATCCCGGTTGCATAGTGCCGAGATATTCAGAATACTACCCCCCTAGATGTCACTAACAGACATGGTGGCGGTTGCCACAGAATAAGCTATGGGTCCATGAAAGAACATGTGAGTGCTGTGCCGATGTATTATTGGAGACACGGATATTAATATATACATGGTTCGCTCCTGAAATTGTTCGGTACCAAGTTACATACATCCCTATCCGCGTAGCTAGTCGCTACGCCTTGGCCTCAAAAGAAATGATCGACCTCTGAGAAGGAAATTAGAACGCGATTTACGGCAAAGTTGCTCTTACAGGATGAGTTGCGTGTCATCGATTGTGGGGAATTTTTCTTGTCGTCGTCAACTATGTCATTTGGAATATGGAAAAACAATATCACAGTGGAGATTGCTCCCTGAAATATACATGATCTACAATTTGCAGTATTGACGTGCCATTTGGCCGAGTTTCTCGTATGCCTGACTGTTCTAATGCAGGAATACATTCAGCATGGCGCCATTGTAAGCCGTCCCTGAGATTTCATCTAATAACGAACTTTATGATCGATTTAGGTATAAGATAGCGACTATGAAGAGTAAACGGCTCGGGATTGATGACATGGATGGTTGGTCACCGATTTGAGTAGTACAAGACAATGAGAATTGGTAGGTTTCCTTGTGCATCAAATTTCCAATAATGGCCGCGACTTGAAGTGGACGGCCATCACAGGTATGAATATGACATCTGTTGATTGGGACAAGGTTTGTTGTACACGATTGATGGTGAAAGAGGTTTGCCTCTTAGATGTTCTTGTTTGAAATCTAGTGATTGAAGTTTTCGCATCAGATAAACCACAGCAGCTTGTATAGTATTCTTATCCATTGGAGTCATTTATGAGCATGACATCAGCATTTCATATAATTAACCCGTCAGACCTTCGCGCATGCACAATCCTGAACAATACCGAGATCTTGGACGAACCAATTTAAGGATACCTTAAATTGTACACCGATGGTAAAACTGCCAAGCAACGTGGTTTACTACCAGCGCTGATAGATTCATCAGCGCATCGGTATGGCCCAGGCGTACAACGACCTCCATTGACGGTGAGTTTGTTGCATGACGGTGCAGCGACCTTGCATATTTCATATCCATTGTTACATCGCTTTCTCGTAGCTTCAAGAAACTTTAAACTAACTCCAACCATTTATAGTGAGATACCGAACTTGAAGCAGCAAATTCTATCAGGAAGAGGGGGTACCTTACAGCACGATTCGCACGACTCTAGCAATCACAATCAAGGTGAGAATATATACTGGGATGCCGGAACCGTTAGTGAAGCCAAACTGTATCACAGGGCAATATTACTGGAGCAATGAAAAAAGTCGGTGTGAAGGTCAGGAATCTAGAAGACCTGCGTGACTGGGGACATTACATAAAGGCTTGTTCTATCATTCTATACTCCTCTACCCCTCTCTCAAAATAATACAAAAGTCTGATACTCCCTGAAAAAATACGTTATTTTGCAAGCATAACGCACGTCGGTGATGGCTCCAGCGAAGACGGAAGTGGCGCAACATATGTTGGAGCTCGATAATCGAAACGCGGAAATATCATGTTATTGGTCGATCGGCATATGGGGATTAAGAAGGCTTTTGTGGTATCACATACAGTAGGAAATCAGTCGATCCCCACCCCAGGTTTCGGCAGTGATAACGGGAGTCATATAGGGCAAATCATACCGGGATATTTCCCGCCCCTAATATTAGTAAAGACGGAAATGAAGGGTCTAAAATTTTCGCTTCGAGCCCATCTAGGCCATACGAGAAGACCTTATTACTGCTCAAGTTCTCCATTCATACCAACCCACAAGGGGAGATCCGGGAACTAGAATACGGCTAGCGAGTCATGGGAATGCTTCAGATCTTCGCACTTATCAACCGGTGAATGGGGCCGGAGATGCACTAGAGCATACCATCTAATGATTATTAAAGCTGATTTCTCATGGTGGGACGTACACCGTTTAACCTTTATTCATTGGGGGGGAGGAGGGGGGGGGATAGTAGACGTAAAAAGTGGACTGAGTAGGGTTCGTTCTTATCAACCTGTGACTGGAAATAAAATTCAGGGCCAAAGTACCAAGTCAACTTTTAAGATCAACGGTTCGTCAATATAAAGTTTTCCCCTGTAGATCCATCCGAAAGTTAGAACAGACCAACTCTAGAATTTTCTTCTCGGAAGCTATTCGGTAAACAGCAAACTCCTTCATTAGCAGCTTGATGAGAGATACCAGAAATTAGGTAGCTAGCGTCGGTTTCTTCGTCATATAGCATGACTTTCTTTACCTTGCATAATAGATAGCAGTATAATACACCTCTTTTATCACGAGGATCATATCCCATAACTTACCTTTCGGCATAGTCGTACCCATGAACTCTATCGCATAAAATGAATTTCTAAACTTTGGTAACGGTTCTTATTGGATGAAAAAAATGTTATGATATGATAATGCCGATAATAACGGACTCTTTTGAGAATGGAACGACTTTGGAAAAATCGAGGTCCCCGAACCGAAGGATGGGGGCGGAAAATGTCAGCAGATATTGGTGAAGTTGGAAACCTTGTTCGAATGATGGTGGGAGTGCAAAGGAGGTGTATTGTGTCGTATTCTAGCTTGACTGGTCGCTTAGAGGGTATAATATGACAGCTCCAATAGTATAGCATTTGTAAGTAAATGTTGATAGGAAACAAGCAAGCGAGCAAGCAAGTATGCATGCAAAAAAGGAGGAGAGTAAAATCTGCAGCATATACTAATGAAGTTACCGTCGGGATACAGTATATTGGGCTTTGATTGGATAGAACAGAAGTGCATTTACACTGTACAGTCAACGACTCACGACTCACGACTCACGACTTCACGATCCAACAACACCCCTGAGAACCCTTTCCGCCGATGAAAGGATTTACCTCGAGAGATGAAGAGATCGAGGAATAGATTACAAACACCATCTAACGTCCCCCAGGAAACGCCAGAGTCGTATTTTATATGTACCCCGCAATTTCTCAGGAACACTCATAGTCTTGTACAGTACATAAGTCCGCGAGTACGTAACACGAACATAATTTAACGAGGGCTTTTTTCTGGGTTGCATTGTGATATGTACCGTACTTTATTCGCGGAGTTTTATCTCTTCTACAAGCCTTTCGATTTGGTGAGGTTGATTGGAAGTCCATTTGTACCCACACCACCCCAGCCTACCGTTCCCAATTTTCCCGTCCAAGTGTTAATGATTAATGATTAATGGTTGATGGTTATCGGCCCTAGGTAGTTTGGTGATATATAACGCAGTATAACTCAACAAGGTATATGACAGAATTGGACTGGGGTAGACTAATAACTGGGGTTGTGGGGTTGTGGGGTAGGGGGTAGATATATAGAGTTTTGAAGTGGACGGGAAGTTATAGTAAGGTTAAGTAAGGTTAAGGTTAAGATTTAAGGTTATGTATACATACTCACTTGTACTGTATAGGTTACATATAAAATTTTAGCCTGAGAACTTTATCCGGACGACTTATCTCCTTCTTTATTTCTTTTGATGTAGTACAATACCGGGTGGTTGGTCTCGTGATAAGAGTACTGTAGTAAACGTGATGATTAGTAAAAGGGGGTTGGTTATAGGTAATTGGGGACGACTGACTCGGGGCTCGGGGGCTTGGCGCTGCAGATTTGAGGGGTGTATTCTAACTTTTGCTAGTAGGAACGTTCAGTATAAATCAGATTTACAAAATCGTTCATTTATACGACGTATTATTGTTGGGGGAGCGAGAGGAAAGCTTTATTAGAGCGGGCCGAGTGTGGGGAGGAGATTGGCAGTTCATGAGGTGTACAGAAGTTGCATCTCGAAGCCTCTTTTTTTGTTAGATACAAGATTCTAGAGGACTGCTACTTCTGGAATCTGGAAATTCATCAATGAAAAGCGAAGGAAAAGATGAGTAGGGTTCTTGCATTCTGACATCAGAAGGGAGGGGTAACGAACGACCCAACCTCTGAATGAAACAAACATATTTTCGAGCTTCTCATTTCAGAAGAATGTTCAGGCGATTTTCTTGCATGCATATCAAAAGTGGATTTGTACGATAATCGCTGATCTAGACCCCGCAAATGAGCAAGTGTTTTCGGAGTTCTAGATGTGGGTGGAGAAGATTGATCAAGATGTTATTATTTATATCTTGAAATCAAGCCGGCGGAGGTAAATAACCCGAAACTCAGAGTTTATACTTGAAAAGGCTTTCTGGGTGATTAAGTTGGATGTTTACTTCCCCTGAGGAGAGGATCTTCTTATTAAAATCCTAAGTTCTACACTCCACCTACTGGGACTTAGCGAAAGGTTCATTCACATCAAATTCTAAAGTCGAGGAACAATGATCGCGTAGGTCACATTTCTGATGAAACTCAAGGGAAACTCAAGGGATTACTCTACAGTCTATTGTCTACTAAACATGTTGTTATTGTTGATAATTCTCAATACGTCATGTAGATTGATGAAGTGCAATCAAAAGTTACTCGAGCCCTTTTTGAATGAACGAAATCGCAAGTGTGATCTCCTAGCACAAATACAAAGATGAGACAGCTAGATCTTTCAATAATATGTGGAAGCCCCTTATATATAAATCAATATTGAGCTATCAAAGTTCTCAAATGGGTAATTATGCTGCTTCATCCCTACTCTGCCTCGTTTATGATCTTACTCACTTCTGTCTAGAAACATACCAAATTATTGCAGATGGACTTGTCTAATCCTCTTATTCCGTGTTCATCACAACTCATCGAAACTCTCATTAGTACCCAAAATAATAAGGAAAAGAAGCGAAAAGTACCAGATCAAGCGATCGATAAATTATACCACATCATGGACCTGACAATTCTAGTCGACCTGTCACCTGTGGTATGACCGACATCAAAGCTATTGCAGCGTTACGATTACTTTTCGGATAGATCTAAAAGTATGTCACACCCTTCTTCGTGTGCCGTGATGACTGTGAGATTATATAATACCTTCCGCGACTTCTCACTTTTAAAAGATGATAAATACAATCTCAAATAACTTTGTCTTGAACAAACAAACAAAACAAACACAATTCTCTGTGGTCTCGTGGTCTTGGTCGATCGCTTCGAATTTGCTAACATTTTAATCATAGGAGCTATACAACTCAACTCACATCCAAGTATCGCCGGCGCCGGCATATCCTCATCAAATCTTTCACCACCATCAGGCAAACACCCATCAGTCACTTGAGGCACTTCCAACACCTCAACACTTTCAACACCATCAACATCAGGCACAGGCAAACATATGATATCACACATATGATCAGGTATTTACATCTTCAAATCGATTGTAAGTAAAATTCATCCCTTGTATACTGTGATGACTGCGAGACCAAAGAGAATATATTTTTTTTTTATCTTTTTTTGCTTTCAGGTAAAGGATAAGCTCACTCATCTATTAAATGTATTTTCGTAATTTTTCATCTCACATCTCTTCGATAAGAACCTCTGAAATATTCTTTTGCACTTTTGAGAAGCCAAAGTAGCTGTCTAAAGCATTCGTTCAATTCAACCACATGTATCTGGTTTGAGGAAGGACTCTCATCCGCACTACCTATAGAATGTACTATGGGATATATGTATGACTTGAAGAATCGATTCGAGCGCATTGGTAAAGTTTGATTCGATATAAGTAGGTATTCGAGCTTGATGTATTCCGCGAGAAGTAGATGAATAGCACTTACATACTAGATGTGAAAGTATAATCCCCACTTGCATTATCTCTGTGAATTTATATCATCTCTCAAGTTACTTCATCGAAGAGGATATACAAAGATTTTTCTTAGTCAGGCAGTGATGATATATATAGTAAGGAGCAATGAAATGAATGTATCACGGGCTTTTCATTTGAGTTCTTTTGTATGATTGTGGTTGCTGCACTTTCTTCTACTTACTAGAATTTCAAACAAAAGATATAAAGGGGTCCTCATATATCAACCTCATCTGGGACTTTGATCTCCATTGTCTGTTTGATTCGAACTTGGAAAGTTACTCAATGTTTCAGTGGAAACTATATATAATATACAGTACATAATTTGTTATTCAATTCCCATGCTTTGGATATATATATATATATATATATATATATCAATGCTGTACTTCTTACTTCTTTGAACTAAAGTTCATTCAAGACTTTTCCATACAACCACCATTCATTCATTGGCATGCAGCATTTGGAAAAACCATAAAATAAATCTAAAAACCATTTGATATTTTATTTTCCTTTGAATATTCGAGATTGTCAAATGTCAGAGATCAGACGATATAGAGACTCAAATCAGAAGGAGTAACCTTTGATCATGCGCGGCTTCCATTTTCATTTCCATTTCATTGAGTGAAAGGCTTCATATTATCCTCACAGAATCCAAAATATGTGAAACGAACGAATTCACCTTTTTTCAGTTCATCAGATTGAAACCAGCAAAAAACCTTTTATTGCAAATTTCTCTCAAAAGTATCATCTTTACCGGAATTCGCGCTCAATATTTTTTTACCTTCAACTTTCATTCCTCTCATAACATCGCGAAATTCTTCAAGTTTCTTATACCATCGAACACCCAAACATAAATTCGCAACTCGAAGGATTATTCTTCAGTCACTCAAGCCACTGGGAGAGGCGCACATGTCAGTTTCCATTGAAGATATGTCGCAAAGTAAGAATGACCTTCTGATTTATATGATGTTTGCTAATGCGTCGCAGCATATGTCAAAAACTTCACCTCTCAAGACGAGAAGCCTGGGCAGCACAGTTTAAATACGCCAATTCGAAATAAAGCAGAGACTACGATACGAAACAAAGTTACGTGGCAGAAGAACATCCTTCCTGGGGGTCGTATTGACTGGGTTATTGTTGGTTTTGAAGTGCCAACACCAGTCGAGAAAGAGGTCGAAGCGGGGACTGAGATATGGGAGAAAAATAATGAAATTGCTTGGGATATCTTCGCCGCCACGGTACCGCTGGATTCAGATGATACAGCCAAAAATGATGTGCTGAGTTTGATCATTGGGGAGGTCTCAAAACGATTGGTCGCGGATGATGTCGATAAACAAGATACAACTACCACCGAATTTGGCACAAAAGATATCGCAGTCTCCGAGAAAAAATTAATGGAATGTGAAGGGGAGGAAATGAATACTGGAGAGCCGCGCAAGAGCCATGAGGTTTCTGTAGGAGCAATGGTTGGGTTGGAAAAGGGGGATAAGCCGATGGCATTCAAAGACTCAAGAGACGGAAGTGTCAGCGAGGCTCCATTCACACCAGCAGAGATTTTTAAGCCTTCAAAAGGGCTAAGCCAAATCACACTAGCTGCATCTCGTAATCTGTCAGCTAGTAAGAGCAGTGGAGATCCAGACTTGAGATCACAGATCATCAAATGGGAGTCTAGAGCCAAATCGCCAAAGCAAACCCCAAAAAGAGCACGGAGCAATCCAGAGTCACGTAATACATCGCCTAAATCACCACCAGCGAAGAAACCACATCCTGCAGAAGTTATAAAATCATTTCATTGCGGTAAAACTACGAATTCGAATTATGCTAGGCCACTATACTCCCCCGTCTTTAACAAACAAAGCTCCAAAGCACGCCTCACTACCCCAATTCATCTCGAAACTAGTCCAACTTCAACCATACGACCCAAGACTTCAGTCAGTGTTGCTTCAAGAATGATAACGCATGCCTTAGGTTTACGGTCCATACCTAGAGTACAGGAACCGCAGGTAAAAGCTAAATGAAAATCTTTGAATAACAGGAGTTGAAAGGTTTGCGAGTTTTGATAAGATTGGCTGTTATTGCATGGGGTTTGGGGACCTGTTAGCATTGAAAGTCCTTGCTCTTTTTGAATCTGGATTGATATACACTCAAATTGCAGGCACGGTTTGGCATCAGCGATAAGTCTTTGAATTATAGAAGGAACAATTATACATCTTAAACACAATCTTCCATATAATAGTGACTTTGGCCATTGTGACTCATGTCTTCCATCCAAACCCTTTTCTCTCTTTATATCCAACCATCATCAATATTTCAGTAAACCACAGCATCACTACACATTACTTTGCTATCGCTAAATTCATCTCATATTGGCATCCTCTGGTCTATTTGTTAATCTTTCTTGAACTTTTTCCTAGTCTTATTCACAATCGCGACCCCGATATTGAATTATTGATATCATTCCCCATCCTCCCTTATTCTTCCACGAATTCTGTTTTACACCGCGGCAAAGAAAACTCCAAGTCAGGTATCACCTACATATACAAATAGAGTCTGAAACGTCCAGCGAGCCACCAATACCAGCAATCCCGAAGAAAAAGAAAAACGAAAGCTTGATCGAAGTCTGCTACTCATTGTGGTTTGCATTGAGCTCTTTTCCTTGCAGTCAATTCCAGATATTCGGAATTGCAGGAATAGGAATAGTTTAATAGAAAGATAAGATGTCCTGCCAAGATGTTGCAAGCCCTAAAATGAGGAATTATTCTTTTTCGTCCGAATGTGCAGTCACAGATGAGGAGTTGACAGACCCGTCTGATGTTTCTGACGAAGATGAGACCCAAAAAGATCAGGCCTCTAAAGAAGTAAATCGTCTTTCTGGTATTTTGAAGTCCCGCAAGAACTTCGAGGTACTTGGGAGTATAAATGCTATGGGGAAAACCATTGACGAATACGCTTTTGCTTGGGAGGGCTTGCTATTGAAACACATGGTATGTTGATAAAGCCTGTAGATAACTTCATGTGGTCATTATTCTCTCTCCAAGGAGAACTGATTCGCCTAATATTCCAACCTCTTTCACTATCTCCCAGGCCTTTATTCCCACAACGAGATAAATTTGCTAACTTAGGAAAGAACAATGATTATGCCGATATCCTAGGGTTATCCGGCTTGCTATCGAAATATAAGCATAGCTCGTCGCTTTTCAAGTTCCAAAACAAGATCCACCACATTCATTCTATGACTCCAGAAGGAATATCGTGTCACCTTATTAAAGGGCTCTACGATCTTGTATATTTGAAGGCGGCCAATGGCGATCCAGTCGAAGGCGAGGCTTTAAGATACATCGACCATAGGAGATTTGCGTTCAATTCTACTACACCGAGAAAACAGATAAGAGCTTCTAAGACTTACTTCTTTGTGGCTGCACTGAAGTTCTTCATCTCAGAGTGTTTCAATCCATCCAGAGGATTCACACCCGATACATTCTGCACGATTTATCGATTTCTCGCGTCTTCAGACCAAGAGAGAGACACTAACGGCGGGCCAGACCAGTGCCAATGTAAACCTGGGGACCATAACTGGCTGAAAGCCTTTATCCATGATATCAAAACTAAAAGCAAAATGGCCAAATTCGACTTCAATTTCGATCCCATTCAGGAGATTGCCCGTCTCTATCTGAGATTGATTGCGAGCAATCGTTTCGGGAAGCAATCTAAACCTATGGGAATGATCCTACTGCAGACATTGTCCATAAGATGGCTGCACTATATGGTCCTGCCTTTTGATGAAAATAATAAGGATTTTAAGAGCATCATGTGTATTCCATCGATTATGGCAGCTTCAAAATTGGCCGAGTTTCTAGAGAAGGTGTTTGCCAGGAGAATCAGTAGAATGTATTCACTTTCAATGGGGGCAGAATTCTCATCAGAAGAGCTAACCGCTGATGTGGAAGTCAACAAGGTTCAAAGCGAAGTTTATTGTTCAAGTATGTATGATGGAGAGTCAAGTCTGAATTCATATGGAGAGGTCACCAACACTGGAAAGATACCGGCGAAAATATGTTCAGAAGCGAGAAAGGTGCGGACTGCAGTTAATGAGACTAGTCTATATTGTTCAAGTCCAGATGGTGGAGTACCGATTTTGAATTCACATAAAGAAACTCCCGACACGGAATCGGTACTCAAGGTAGTCTCTATGAAACTAGAGTCTATCTTGGAATCTCAAGGCCATCAGTTAGCTTCTGAGGCGAGAGAAGTTTTCAATTTTATCAAGACTGTCAAGAACGGGTCAAGAGAACAGTCTCCTGAAAGAAAAGATCCACCCACTGAAGAAAAAGATAAATGCCCTAGATGTGGAACTCCTGGATTCATAGGTGGATGCTATACTTGTGGCTTTGGAATAGGGCCTCCTGTATCAGATGGTGAACCTGACATATCGAAGCCGTCGAAAGAATCATCACCGTTTCCCGAAAAGAAATACCTACTTCCGAAGATGACGGATGGTTGTACAAGTTGTGGGGTGACTGCGTTCTCATGCACCTGTTCTATCTTTAATCATGGATCAGCGCCGATATTGTCAAGGGATACTCCAGTGCTGGGTCTAGATTGGCACAGTGTGGGCTCACAGCAAGCCCAAGTAGATTTTGGAGTCTCCAGAAATCATGATACGGACAATAAAGATTATCTACTAAGTAATGCATCATCGGTACTAGAGACGGCTAGACTTGCGTCGAAATATTCGTCGGTAAATCAGCTGCCCACTCCTCCGGTGGAGGAGCAAGTTCCTGATTCATGTGCGGATCAGGACAATTACTTTAAATTGGTGGCAGAGATGAGAAAACACGCAAGCAGTCGACTCGCGAGCCCTAAGTCCGCCCTTTCAATGGAAAAGAGAAGTACCGATTCAATTGTGGACATAGAGGGCCTTGGGGGTAATCTTCCATGTCTAAAGTTACCTTTGACGGATTTCACTTTGACAAAGTCACATTCACGCATCGATTGTTGCACGAAGTCAAAGTATTCTGAGGAAAAGATTCAACATCTGAAACCTCGTAAGCGTCCAACATTAACAAGGAATTCATTTGATATGCCTTTGCGCTGGGAACGTTTAAAGGCTCAGAAAGCTATGAAAGCCGAGAAAGCTATGAAAGCTGCCTCGAGGAAAGAGGCTACTAAATCTCAACTTCCGCCACCTCCTACTTTCAACAGAGTTACGCAGAGGTATTTGATTTCGCCCTGGGCGATGACTAGTAAGAGTAGTCTCCTAGGGCTTCGAGGAGGCCATATTGTGTACAAGATGGAGCAGGGAGATCTTGGGGGTATGGAGTGGATGTGCGAGGGCGTAGATTGATTTGAGTGGGAAGTAGTGCACTTGAGAGATGGTTTCTTGCTTGGATTTAGATCCAGACAGTGGATGTGCTGCGAGGCGCTCAAGACTCTTTTTCAAGATTATATGCTCAGATGGGCTATCGTATTCGCAGATGGAAATTTGTGACGGTCTTCTTTGCTATAGCGTATTGGGACTTGTATGGGATGTCTATATGTATTGCTTTGTATTGTATTCTTTGATCTTGTGCGGAGTTCGAGATTGAATTTCCTAAGGAGATGAGGGGGATATCAGCGGGTTTCTGTTCAATGAATCATAGATAACAGCGAATGAAAGAAATACTTAGTGAATATGCGTCATTGTTATTTATTTCTTTATGTGAATCATATGTATATGAAAGCTGTGAAAATAAGGTTGAAAATGCTGAATAAACCAGATTGTGAAGGTTGAAGACACTCATTTTGGGGTTCTTTAGGGGAAGCTCGCTTCGGCCGACCGCCTTGGGTGTTAGATGGTTTTGCAGCAATCGGTGTCACGATGGTTCTCATTGTCCCGCAGATGGCGAGAACAAGAAATTTGATCGAGTTTTGAATGGAATGGGAATTTTGGAGTGTGCGAGGCTGATGGTGGGATTGAATTTTGTAGTTGGGGATTGGGATTGCGGATGGGAATTGCGGCTGGGGAATGGTGAGGTGGTTTTTGGGCTGTCGTGGGGTCACTATAGATGGGCTTGAGGAGATTGGTATGGGAAATGGGATTTAAGGGATTGGGGAATTGAGGAATGAATTAATTACTTGGGAGTATCATGAGGGTGACTGTCACAGGGAGTAATGTTTATCAAGAGAGTTGTTAAGATGTAGAATTAGCTATGAATAATACGGACTGGTAACAGAAAAAGTCCAATCCCCCAGCGACCAAACCCACCTAGATAGAAAGAGAAAACAGTATGTTTGAGAGTTACTTCGGCCCCCGCACAGATAGACTCTGCTTTGAGCTTGTTTTATTTCAAAATTAATCTACAAGAAGCAACACTTGACGATACTCACAGCATGATAATGGAGGGTATCAGCTGCGGGAATCCATGGTGCTTCTTGTTACAACTTAAAAACGATGTATGAACGTTATGCTTCCCTTTACAAATGAACTTTGCGCCGGGTGTTTTGAATCCATTTGATTTGCAATAAGTAACACTTTATGATGCGCACAGCGTGATAATGGGTTGTATTGGCTGCGAGCATCGGTGGTACTTGAAGCTGGGTTTGAAGAGAGGAAGAGAAAGAAGGGGAAAGGAAGGGAAGGAAGAGAAGGCAAGGTAACCAGGGAAACTGAAAGAATTTTCGCACTAAGCTAAAAGAAGATGTATCCAATGAGCAGAGGAGGCTTAGGTAGGGTTAATGGTGTCATGGTACCCTGCTTTTTTCGCGCTAGAGGAAATTGGGAATTCTGCCGCTTTTCTACCTGTTTTAAGTCGAAGCGATTTCCCACAACCTTATAACCTACAACTCACAACTTAATTCTATCTCCATCTTCCTCTTCCTCTTCTTCTTTTTTATTGATAACTTCAATGAATCTTCTATTGAGAACTTGGAACTTTCTCCAATCTTGAACCATTTAAACGACATTGGAGAGGACGCAGCAGTCCACAACAACAAGCAAGACATATGGTTTGCTCCGTCCTCTCAAAGTGAAACAAAAAGAATCAGGTATGTGAGATCGAAGTTCTATCTGCTATTCCATCATCATCTTCATCACTACTCATTGTTATTATCTATTACCAACTTGGTATAGATGGAAATGGTCACTTACTAACAGTCAAATATCTTGCAGAGTTTCTCTTTCCCCAAAAATTTCACCTCATATTGGAGAGGACGGATCACAGAACCAACAGTATCAAACCTATGGTGCTGTTGGCTTCTCAGTTGATGGACAACAGCCAGTTGTGCTCCGTCCTCTCAAAGCAAACGAAACAAATTTAAAGGTATGTAAGATCGAAAGACTCTTCAAACTGCACTGCTCCCATTCATCATCATCATCATCATTTTTTTTTCTATTGCCCACTGGGTATAGATACGAAAGACTCTTTACTGACAATCATATCTACTCTAGAGATCTTCCTCTCGATACTTCAATCGATATCGGAGAGGACGGAGCATCCAGCACCTGACAAGACGATAATATGGTCTGCTCCCTCTCAAAGAGACACACAACGGGAAAGGTATGTGAGATCGACCTCTTTTCCAATCTACCATTGCCTTCCATCATGTATATTCATCGTCGTCGCTCATCATCATCATCATCATCATTTTTGAACCACTTGACCAAGTTTGACTTCATACATACTAACACCTGATTTTTCTTGCAGAACATTTGGACCAAGAGCCTGCTGCATGCAGATGAACGAACGCCAGCTTTGATGAGATTCAAGAAGTTCTTCTGTGCAGAGCTACCCTATGGACTCTGCTCCTCGTCCACTGCGACGTCCTTACTCGACTGTTCTGGTACGAGAACTAATTGCCATCTGAAGTCTGTTGGGAGATATGGTGGTGGTGCGGTGGTGGATCTTTCAAGTAAGTCCTTGATCTTCCTCGTTCCAAGTGATGACTCAGATCGCTCTTTACTAATCAAAGCAATCAGCAGACCATGACTCGACTGAGTCTTGCGAAGAGAAACGAGCTATGCATTCACACAAGTTGGATGCAAATACAAACATGAGATGCCCATGGACAGGGCGACGCAATTTCCCTCAATTTGGAACGCCGTGAAACCACGGCGTACCTAATTGGTATGGTGGCGTGGTGGTGGTGGTGGTGGTGGTGGTTTGGTAGTGTGGGGTTCATGTAAGTTTTCTTCTTCTTCCCATTCCTTGTGGATATCCACAATAGTTCCTGTACTAACCAAATCAATAGCAACCATTCAGACTTAAGTCAATCGATGTGGCGAGAAGAAGTATGCTGGGAGATAGGGGGTGGTGTGTGGGAGGTGGGGGTAGTATGGAGGGGTGGTGAAAATCTCAAGTAAGTTTCTTCCTTCCTCCCCCGCAGTCCAAGTGAATGCTCGCTGGCGTTCGAAACTGCTTGCTATATGGCTTCATCGCTGACTAACGCACGAAGCAGATGCTTGCAAGATCATACAGAGACAACAACATGGTGGTGGTGGAGCCTCAAGTAAGTTACCTCTCTTCTCTCCATCGGATTCAATGCTCTCACCGAGACCACTTCTTGAGAGTTCTTCATTGCTGACCGATATCTTTAGAATATTAAAGGTTGTTGCGAGTTCCAGCGATGAATACGTCACCTAGTGACACACCACGGAAGTCCGGCCGTCTCTTGGTATCTCAATTGATGATCAGCAACAGAGATCTCCAAATCTTCAATCGGATGGAACGAGAAATGTTCGCTGATCATCAATTGAGATACCAAGTCGAACTTCATACGCAAAGACTGGAGGAGCTCATTGTCATTTCCCAGCTGAGGATGAAGATACTGCTCAAAACAATTGCAACGGTTCATATGGCTCTACAGGTTACGAATATAGTTCCCAGCGGGAGTAAGTGACACATCTCCCCAAATCAAGAGCCCAAATTAATTCATCTAGTGGTTCAAGAATTAGGGGTTTATTCGAAAAGGAGAAGTCTTGAGCAAGACCAGAATCCCTGGATGGTGGATGTTTCAAGCAACTCAGCAGCTACCACGATGCAGGCACAAGATCAAATGGCCCATGTGACCCATGTGACCCATGTGGGCCACATGGGTCACATGTCCTTCGCAGAGATCCCCAGCAATATTTGAATACATATGTGACGAGTGGTGTTTGGCTTGGTGGTCTTAGTCTCGATGAGTAAGAGCCTGTCAGAATGGGTATTGTACTGGTTGTTAGACTTATGTAGCAATATATTTCGTTCTCCCTAGCCGCCTTCGGGTGTGCCTTCGCCGAGTGAATCTTCAGAGTTGTGATTGCAATGTGGAATATCTTTCGAGGTGACCTCATATCTGAAAACTTCAGGTAATGTCAAGTTCCTCTGCCATTTTCTTGAAATTTTTGCTGACCATGCCTTGCAGATTCATCTCGAATTTTGAGGTGCTTCATTTTCGACGCTATGAAGACAAGGATTCTTCACGGAACTGGGCTCTGCCATCCTGGTAGTCAGCACGAGCTTCTACCAGTTCTGCGAAACGAAAGAAGATCTCGGAGTCTAATGGTTATGAAGAAAAAGAAGACGAACAAGTTACCTCCAAGTTGCCTCTGCCATCAGATCAAATTTAAGATCGAGCATCAGATCTCGCCGTCCAAAATTGAAGATGCCGACAAAGTCAAATTCAGCACCGTTTCTAAATTGATTCTTCTCATCACATCGCTCAAGCTACTTGCTGTAAGTGATACATTCAACACCATGAGGATACATTCTGACTCTTCTCACAGTTCTCTAAAACGTTGTGTAATCTTAAGGATAGCATTCTTTACCAACACCAACACCAGCATAAAGGGCGACTCAAAACTTCAACTGGAGTGGGAAACTCATGTTAAGGAAATGCAATCTTCGTGGTTGGTAACTAGAAGACAACCACCTCAAAGATCTGCATGACCCAAAGCAGATTGCTCAAATTTGTTTGGAGGGGACCTCAAACCCCCTCACTCCCCAACAGCCCGCATATAACCCTCAAAACTTTGCCGGGACTCGAACTCTACAACTGGGTTCTCTATCTACCCATGATTTCAAACCGATTACACACATACGCCTTCAATCGGGAGGAAACCGATAGATGCTTTTCGAGTGAACGGTGTATTCTTCCAGATCCCCCCTCGAGGATGAAAATTTTTGGCCGGGGTCAAGCATGCATTCGGTCAAACCGATTACACACATACGCCTATGGACAATAGGGAGGCACCCGCCCCCTTCCCCAGCCGATGTTTGGCGTAAGCCAACAGGGGAGGTGCCTTCCGTCGACCCGGAGACCGAACTCAGGTAAGAAGACATCATCATTCTAGATATACCATCAATGCAAAGTATATACTGACTTGCTTTACAAGTTGGCAATTGATTCAATCGTTGCTTCAGCTGTCGCTACCCAATTGAGGGTTGCTTCAGCTGTCGCTCCCGTCGACCCGGTGATCGAACCCAGGTAAGAAGACATCATCATTCTAGATATACCGCCAATGAGAAGTATATACTGACTTTGCTTTCCAAGTTGGCGATGGATTCGATCGTTGCTTCAGCTGTCGCTCCCCAAATGAGGGTTGCTTCAGCTGTCGCCCCTCAGATGGGGGTTGCTTCAGCTGTCGCCCCGCAAATGGGGGTCTCCCACTCGGGGACAAGAAAATACAGCCAGGTGGTTTCAGCGAAGGTTTATTGCGTCCGGACATGCCTCAAAGAACTTTGTAGGAAGTAGATGGACCAGATTTTACCATTTGCGGCTTCTGTGTTAAGCAGAAGTAAAGAACGCTACAAACAAAAGTCTGTTTCATCTACCTACTACGGATGTTTCAGAGCATGTAAAACTTCTGCTCAAGATCGATACAGCCCAACATGGGTGGTGCTTTCTTCTCGTTGCCCAAAGCAAGGTCAGCAGACCGCTTCAGTGGTATGGCTTGACTAGGTTGCTTCTGCTGTGTCAGCATAGTTTTGTATACTAGTTTATTAGATATTAATATATTTTCGTTCCCTTTAGCCGCCTCGGCGTGCACGGTGGTGGTGATGATGGTGATGTTTGTGTTTGTTTTAACTTTGTGCTGTATTGGTAAGTCCACTCCCCAAAGGCCCAATACCCGTTGAAATTCCGTAATGCTAGATGAGCTAATATCTTCGCAGTGTATTATTTGGAGGTTTTTACCAAAAGGTTCATCATCCGTGGGACCTACCGCCAGGGCGAGTTTCTCGAAGAACTAGGTAGTAAAGCCAAAACTGCTCCTCAATCCTTGAGTCTTGTGGGTCAATTTTCGGTCATGCTACCTTATGGACATTGTCAATTGACCAACAACAACGAGCCCGGCAACTTTTCCATTTCGGCATGGGTGCTTTCCATGTTGAATCAATCAACTAGCTGATAGCCATTCTCGTGGTATTGGCGGGTCAAGGAACGACCTTGACTCATTCAACATGGAAAGCACCTATGATGATGGCTTCCATACAGCAGAAGAGTTTCAGAACAGCCATTAGTGTGGGCTTTGTCAATTTACCAACAACAATACCCTCGACTTTTTTAAACTGGGGCAATCACCATGAATGTGGCGAAGAGCTTGGAGGGCTCCAACTCCTCTTCGAAGGTGCTGGACACCTTACGATATATTCGACGAATATTTGGAGAATAAGTCGACTGTTTTTAATGATTATAACCAATCTTCTTCGTATTCGAAGCCCTGGTAGTCTTTCGTCCCAAATCGACGGTTCGATCATTGTCATTCCACTTGAGCAATGCATGTTTGCATTTGAAACGAACACTTCCTTCTACGAGTACCAGCGATGAAGGCTCCTTCGATACTACAATCATGGACATCCAATCATTCCCAGTTCACCACAACGACGTCGCGCTGGTGAAAAAATTGTCGTTGTTAAAATCGAGCGTGAAACTTCTAGATCACGAACAGAGTCTACTATGCCTTGTCCACGTCCTCGCACTCGCTCCTCCGATGAAGACATTATCGTCGTTGATACAGCATTCCACCTTTAGAGAGAGGATGCAGTTCCACTCTTCTGAATCTCACTAGCTCATTATTCGGTGTGCTCCTTGTCAGCTCTAAACCTATCGAGTATAGTGCGAACCAAGATTCCATCATCGTCTTCAATCATCCCAGGAATAGTCATGCCACAATGCTTCAAAGGTCAAGAAAGCCCCTTGATGTGGAATGGGCCAAATTCAATGATCGTGTTAAAATGATCTCCCGCGGTGTGTTGTTGTATCTTGTAGTGGATTCGGAAGTGGTGTATTTTTGGAGTTGGGTCTGTTGATAGATTAGTTGTTGGTATATGAGCATGAATGGACTTTACAAACTTACCAATATATTCCCAAGTGACCCATCGAATAAACCTGCTTTTGTGAAAAAGTCTTGTCTCTTTCATAGCTCTCGTGAGATTGGAGTTATGATTGAGGTATTCGAACTGTGAAGAATGTGCTCATCAACTCAACTCATCGCCATCTCAAACAGAAGATCTTGCTTGAGCTTGACCAACACATACCAACAGCTTGGTTCGCTATATAATATGGAATCAACCATCCTGATCCCCATTCACAGTAGTAGTCTTCACAAACCCTTTCCAAATAAAACTTTTCAATCCTTGACCAACGCCTTTCCACATTTCAGGTGATTTATCTCCTAGACTAACCACAGGAACACCACCACAGGAACACCAAAGGAAGATCCTTGAATTCAGCCTCCGGAAATTGTCGGAGTACAGGATTGCGAGAGAATTCTAAAAGAAGAGATGAGAGGTGGAAGATGGGGAAGAAAGAGGTTGTAGGGCCGATGACGGGGGAACTTGGAGGAAACGCGAGAACTGGGATTCGGGGTGAGGTGTTTCGCAATACCAGATCTTGCTGCTGGAGAAATAGTTTTGAGGATCGTAAACGGTAGGACAGCCGTGATTTGTGAAGACTTCGATGGGTAGCTGCGAGGGGTTTGGCGATGAATGGTAAGTAAGCACCCAAGAATGCTCGGAGCTCATATCAAATTGGCGTCCGGAAGTACAAATCAGCGCTAGAACCCATAAGAATGACATCGATAGATAGCACATCGCCTAACATATCTTGAGCACTCGCGTGCGGCATTAGGCGATAATCTGCGCTAATAATGGGCCCGTTTCGTAGGAGACATGATTGACCGATATGAGGAGGGATCAGTTCTCGATTAAAATCGGTTAGGCCTCCAGCGTGGAGATGAAGTACTGCGGTTGAGGTGGGTGTGGAGGTAGATGATGACGCCTTTTAGGTCGATATTATCGACTTTGTTTGAAGACGTGGGTGGACTTGGAAATCATGGCTGAAGATGTTGAGTAGTTGGTGTTTTGGATTTTGAAATAAGTCCTTAGGCTGAAGATATAATCCGTATGGGGTGAGATGAGGTATGCATAGAAGCAAAGGATGTTACTGTCTCGATTGTAAGCACCGAGGCCCTGCTCGCGTTGTGTATATCACTTTCGAAACGGAAAGTCTGATAGGTCAACAAATGGCGGAAGCATCTTGAGATTTGAAGACCTCTCTGCTTTTACTTGTTGATACTGATATGGAACATCCAATATAGATAAGAAGCTGGCGATATCACACACGTGATATTCACGTGATACATCATCCAAAACTCCCCGAATTTGAGGTCTGGATTGCAAGATCACAATTTTTATATATGAATCCAACCAACCTCCATATATGCCATATCGATCAAGATAGATAAGTGTTGGAAGAAGGCATCATACATAGTTTGTGTAAATAGATGATAGATCATCACAAAGTTGGTGCTGTATGACCCCAGCCGATGAATAAAAGCAAAAAGGCATTTGTTTGTGGTCCGAGCTTCAACCCTTTTCTTCTTCTTCTTCTTCTTCTTCTTCTTCTTCTTCTAACTACAACTTCCTATTCACTTACATCATTTTGTCACAACACTTGACATTTGCAATTCCTTTGCATTGAGGTGTCAGATATACTTGAACTTCTATTATGATATGCACAGTGTCACAAAGATTGAAGTATATCAACTGTGGTGATTATAATTGATTGTTGATAAGATTCCATATCTCCATCTCATATCTACACCTTTCCACTGTCATCTGTACCCCCTTTCATCATGTTCCCGCAGAGTTAACAAATAAATACAATCCATACATAATTACATACATACATAACAGAAAAAGATCGAAACTCGATACCCTAAAAACGTTCACTTTGACGGTGACAAATTCCTTTTCACTGCTTTTCGGTGGATGGAATAACAAGCTGTTACCACTCTCCATAGCTAGCTCCTGTTTTATTTCTTCCGTCTTTCTGGAGCTTATTTTGCTGAGTCTTTCTTCGCTTTCATCGCTTTCTCGCTTTCTTTGCTTTCTTAGTACGGCGGTGCATCTGATTCGGGCTCAGGCTCAGCCCCCGGGACTACAGATACCTTCTTAGACGTATTGGCTGCTACTGGTTCTGCCTTTTTGCACTTAGCTTTGCCTGGTTCCGCACTTTTGTCCTAATTTGGTTTTTTCTTCTTGGCTGCAGGTCCAGCAGATTCACTTGCGGATCTTTTCTTGTCAGCTGCTTTTGGAGCGGGCTTCGCCTTTGAGGAAGACTTTTTATCCGCATCTTTCTTCTTTGATACTCCACACCCTGAACTCTTTGCGATACCAGACAAGATTGGATTCCATCTTGTTAGATCGAGTGCGATACCCCAAGCGTCTCTTATTGGCTCAAGATTACCCCGATCAATTCTACCCACTCTACCTTCGTAATCTTTAACCCATATTGCAGGGTTATTATCGTCGCCTTCACCTATCTCCATTACTATTTCAGTTGCGAAGAATGGGGGCATCTTAGGTGGACCAGCTCGCTTTGGAACGTCTGCAAGGACACGTCTCATTGGAAGTTGATGGCCTTTGTCCTTCGGGCTCACTTCAACCTTTTTCTTGCCCTTTGGGTCCTTTTTCTTATCATCTACGCCTGGCACCAGCCCTGCTGACTCCATTTCATTGTGCTGAATAAGCGTTGCTAGCATAGTGACTTTACTCTTTCCATACTCATTGGGGGTATAACCTCGAGATTGACAGTGTTCCCTTAAGTGCTTAATTTTAAAGTCGTCCGGGCTCATACCCGCCCTATACTCGTATCTAGGGTCTGTTTTGTCGGAGATAACTAGGAGGTCTTGCTCCCCTGAAGCACTACCCGTGGTTGCTGACTTCTTTTTAGCGTCTGGATCTTCTACTACAGGAAGTCCTTCTGGGAGCCCCCACGGCATTTCCAACTTTTGAAGGTTGCGAAGTTTGGCTCTTCCCGAAGTCCCATCTAGTTTTGTCACAAGCGGGGATAGATCTACGAGTGTGTAATTTCTATCCAAAAGAAATTCACCGTTTTCAAACGTGAAGCCTTTGATAAATTTCTTCTCTGCGTTGTTTGGATCTGCGTATCTTCTACCGGTCTTGGTCGTCGGTTCAATGGTGCGATAGATGTAGAAATCTAATACGTGGCGCTTCTCAGTCTCCTTAGCGCCAGTCTTGGTAACAGTCTTGGGAGTCTTGGTAACAGTCTTGGGAGTCTTGGTAACAGTCTTGGTAACAACTTCGGTAGCAGGTGCGCCAGACTTATCATGTGCAATTCTGAGACAGTCCTTCTCGATCTTCTTAATGCTCGCTAATGGGACAAGACCAACGGGTCCCGGGATAGGGACACCATCAACTCTTGGGCATGCCCTCACCCACATGTGAGCAAGCGGGGCATTCATTGGAGGAGCGATCTTTGGTAGCCTAACAAAGGTACCAGCATACAATCTAAGCACTCTGTTATCTAGATGGGGTTCGATGTCAGCTGTAACGATCCAAACCCCTGCTACCAAATCATCGTCAACCTGGTCACCAAGCCACGAATTTGTTATATCAATGAATTCTTTATCTGCCCTCTTATGCGATGCTGTTATGGGGCGGAAAGTCAGTAGTTGGCCAACAAGGAAAGATCTTAAAGAAAAATAATGATTGAAAATGGGTTAGGGGATAATGCTACGTATTTAAGGATGAAAAGGATAGGGGTTAAGATCTGTAAATAGAGTTGAATACAAAAAGGAGTGTGGGAATGAAAATCGTTTACGAACTTGAGAACCCCATCCAGTGACCCATGACATCTGGACCTATTCCTGGCGGATGAAGAGATGATGCTTCGGCTCCTGCGTTATCATAATAAAGCCACACTACTGGTCTCATTCCATTTCCAAAATCCATAGCTCTTGTGGGTACCCTGAAATCTGTGTCCCATGCTTTCTTTTCTTCGTCCCATCTAACATTGTAGCCCTGGGTAACGTTTCCTAAGACATAGTTTGTTCCGAATCTTCTGTTGAGATGTTCTAACATAACATGAAGAGTACTGATCTCAAAGTTGTTTGGGTCATCTGGTATAAAAGTCCTGACTTGTTCCGACAAGTCATCTTCATCAAAATGAACCCCACTCACTGGATCGACAAGTGCTAATTGTCCGTGTTGGAGTAAGTAATTTCGCGCCGCTTCCCAGAACCGTGGTGTCTTTCTGAATTTTATCAAATCCTCTGCCGTTGGAATATCCGCTAGAGGCACTGGTGTGCCTTCGGGGGCAGCAAGATCTCGCGCTGCATTATAACTGTGAATGATAGCGTAAAGTCCACAAAATAAACCAATTCCAGATGTTGATATCGCATGTATTCCTGCGCCTATCACTGGTAGTAAGTTCTCTCTCGCTATCTCTGGAAATTCGGCTATTTCCACAGGAGCTATTCTGGCGGCGAGTGCTTTCTTATCTTTGTTTATATCGGGTGCTTTCTCCTTTTTCGTTGGTTTCTTTGATTTGACTTTTTTGGCGGCATTTTGGCTGCTAGAATATCTTCGAAATTATATGTAAAAGTACCCGATTATCGCTTATCAATAGAAAGGCTTCTCTCAATTCGTGTTATTTCCAAGGTCTCAGATTTTCTTAATGATCAATTTAGGAGACATAAAAGCTGAGATTTTGTACTTATGGCCGTTCCTTTGTCACCTTCCTAAGCTCTTGCTCATTTCACAAATATTCCTTTGCGAATATAATATACAAAGAAGAGAGCAACTAATTACAATCCGCATTTGGGCAAATAAAGCACAGAGGCCCTTTGATAGCAACAATCTTAGAGGCAAAAGACCATGTGGTTGATACCGCCAAACAAGAACTATAGTTCTGGAAATCAGACGCTTTTGGTATTGGGGATCCTTTTGATGGTTTAAGTTCCATCTAATTGTTTTTTCTCTTCATTTGGCATGTTTCCTCGTGATAATTTGTGCTTCAGTTCCCCCGATAGTTATTTGATAACTTATTATTTTCAATTGCTTTAATCGCTTTTCTGACTCGATCTTACACGACAATTTACCACGTATCACGATTAGTTTTCGCCCTATGGCTGAGATAGGTCCGCTTCATTTTCTTCACTCCCTCAATCATAAGCTCCCTACTCGCTCTCGAATGGGCGGTTTTTCTCACTCGTGGTCATCCCACACCATCATCGGCCTATCCTGCTGCTCTTTTGTCCCTTTTCTTTTATCCATATCTTGCGAATATTAGCAAGGAGAAAATTCAGCGATACTTTTGCATATGTTGAGTGAAGAAACTGATGTGTGAATAGTTTCTCGATTTGATTACTTTACTCCTTCGGCGATAACGGGTTTTGTATATTCGGCTGTCAGATTACAGCGTATGAGTATCAATACTCGGACTAGCTAATGGACTCGGTTTCAAATCCTGATTGGTGCCCAGTGTGGTATGGCTCGCAAAGGGCAAGTCGAACCTAACTAATTCATCTCCCATCCCAGTCGATACATCTTCCTCGCTATCTTGCATTCTGAACCAAACAATCAACGGATTCTCAGCTCACAGGAGCAATTCAAAACTCACTTTCTTCCTCTCAAACACCAATAGGCTCCTTCCTAGCCACTTTCTCTAACTATTTTGGCGGCGTAATCTTTCTATCTTTCGCCTCTACAAGTTCTTTGAGCAATAAATTGAGATATATGCACCGGGTATTTGATGCAAAAGCATTTACAGTGACTGATGTGACTGTCTACGCATGTTCTCTAATCAACCCCCTTGTCCCAGCCATTCAAGTGAAATTTTAAACGAAAATTCATCCTCCAACTATGAAAAATCCTTAATCCTCTCAATCCGCAGCAAACATACATGCAAAGCAATGTTACTTAGAGAACAACTGTAGTTGAACCTAGAGTCATCTCTGAAGCATAAAACGTACAACGTTCTCTGCGAAATCAAGAGGATGATTTGATTGAATTCGGGATAGAAGAAAAAAAAGATCACTCTGTGTTATTTTTGTTGCCTTTGTGTTCTTGATACTCACCTTTGTTGTTGCCGTTTCTTTGTACCTTTAACCCTCACTTTCGCTATCCCTTTCGTATCGGTATCCCTACTTTAATTACGAGAAATGCCAAGGAATTAGCGTATTTCACCCAAAAGCATTACCTCAGAATTCGTTCACAACTTTGAGATTCTTCGAAAAATTCATGCATGGGATGCTAGTCATGTCGAAATCTGCGAATAGCTCACTAGGAGCATTACAGGAGCCTAGGGGGTGGCAGGTTGCCAGACCTATATATCTATATATAGTGAGTATTCAGTAAAAAAGTTTATGAGGCAAAAGCGGTTGGATAACATCCTAGAGTATGCTGATTAGTTATCCAATTTGCCTCGCAGAAAGAGTTACTGAGTCAGAGAGCAAATTTGGAGGTACCGATAAAGAACCAAAACTGTATGACCTTTTCCTACATTATAACTTACTTGACCTTTGCTTCAATTGATGTTGTGAGTAGATGATTTCTATAACATGATGTGTATGTGTAGAAACTGTACATGGGGGAGGGAGAATATTGGGTTAAATATGGGGTCAAGGAGTCGGAAATATAGCTTAATATTAATACTATTACCCAATTTATAATTTCCATTGTTGTTATTTCATCGCTGTCATTAAATTCTTGAATGATTCTTCAAGTCCTGTCGAAAATGTACTACCACCTCTCATTCCATCTCACTTCTTATCCCATTACTCTCTACCCTTCATTCACTTATTCACACTCCCACCTTTTCATAAAAGTCAAATCACATTTTGGCACTCTACTTGTAAAAAGATCCTTGATTGCTCGAAAGAATTTCTCGTTGAATTCCACATTCTCTGGAAACAACACCTCATATTCGACCACTGTTCTCGCAATCACAGAACATAGTTCCACCATCGCGAGGCCTTTGCCAATACAGTTATACGCTCTCATGGAGAATATTAGGCAAGCTAATTTATTGAGGATGAGTTCTGGACGGGTAGTCCAACGTTCTGGAATGAATTGATTTGGGGATGTGAAATTGCGTGGGTCTAAGCGAGGTTGGTAGGCCAATATGGAAGTGGAGAAAAAAAGGGGATGCGGAGATATGAGAAGGGAGAGACCTACCGTGATGCAATTGCCAAGCTGCAATACCAAAAATCGTTTCACTGGGTATATATACACTCCCAATGGTAAAACCATCCTTCGGTACAACTCTCTGGGATATATATGTGACAGGCGGATACAGTCACAATGCCTTTTGAATGATACCATCAATTAATGGCGATATTTTCGCATTTCTATATGTTCCCTTCTTAAACATTGGACTGATTTCTTCAAGGAGTTGCGCTTGGTATTGTGGATAACTGGCGAGAAGAATAAATAGAATAGAGAAGGCTGATGCAGTTGTACCATTTCCTGCCCCGATTATTGGTCGAGAATCGGCATTGTTTTGGGTATGCTCGGGAGATGTCCCATTATATCTGGTTTTGGATTCTTCATCTATGGAGTCATTAGCCATCTATATTTCAACAAGGAGAACCTGGAAAACAAACATGTCTTCTCCCCTCTACCTGACATGCTGCCCAATCATTGGGAATCTTTCATTGGCCCTCCAAGAGTACTTAAAGTCTCGAAAATTGTCAAGACCCATGGATCATGAAGTAAAGCTCCGCAGGCCACGATCCCACTTTGGATATCATCTACGATTTTCTTGGCTTCGGCTGTATGCTTTCCATCTAAAAATTGAGTGAAATTACCAAATGCCGATGCACTCATAACATTGTAACTGTACTGAACACAAATTTTGTTGATTATTATTGGATTTTCTGCGTCTCTTGATTGACGGGCAAGGAATGATGTGGTGAACTACTCGATGCGCGGTCCGTAACGGCTAAAATGTCACGGTCAGTCACGTTACCCCCCCAAAAAAGAATAGAAGAATCAATTATATTATTATATAGCTAATAATTCCAAACCTTTCTTCGTTTTTTATGGAATTAAAGATTTCTCGTCCTATGCAATTGTTAAAGCGTCGTTGTGGCATAGAATACATTAATGGCTGCGGATCGAATATCGTGAGTTCACGAAGTCCTTGCAATTGGTCCATCTTGATCTTTCATCCATTTTTTTCTTCAAGAAAGTCAATATTTATCAGTCTCGATGCAGGTATCCTTGAGCTATGAGGCTTCCTAGTTGACTTCAGCAAGTATAACTGTCGTATGACCAAGAATATACTTGTGATCCTAGCAATTGTGCCATCATGAACAAGTTGCAAACCATGAAGCTCCGCTGCTCCAGAGCAATTATATCTGCAAGAAGTGCTTCGCGAGTGCGAGTGCGAGTGCGTTTTGTCAAAGCTACTGGATCTTCAGCTTCTCAAACTTTGAAAATTCGCTCTGGAGCCCAGTCAGAGCTACGTCGTCTCCACTATATGTGAAATCAGCAGCCGAAGTTGATGGATACTTGAGCCTTACAATAAATAGCATTACCGAAAAGTGTGACTACGGGATTGATATCCGTTGGAGTATTTTCGCCCAGTAGATTGGCAGCTTCATGTGATGATATAGTAGATGCCGGTGTAAGATTCCACCAACAGATGACGAAGAGGACTCTGATCTGGTTTCATCTGGCTGTTCGTCTCGTATAACGACGAAAATCTCATTGTAACGTATGAATTTGAAGATTGGTAAGCCACTTTGGTGGCTACAACATGAGTATTACAAGCTAACCCAGTTAGGATTAGATAACCTACTGTCTGATAATATTGGCGAGACTTGCAGGATTTGGACTTTTTCCCGAATTTTGATCTGATTGGATTAGTCTTTGTCAAGAAAATCCAGCCAAATAAAGCATTCCGATTCTCATCCTCAAACAATCTTCCGAATTTTCTTCCGCATCTGAAAATTGGTTTATGAATGATTGATTGCACAAGACGTACAGGGAAAAAATTACAATGACGCAAATGTAACAGCTATCCCCCGACGTTTAATTATGCTTTATTATAGAAATGATGATAGACCTCTGCCAGTCTCGGCTGTTTAATTTCCCCCTTCATTTACCTTTTATGCATCTTCCTATTTGTTGCAATGACTAAAACGCGGCATTATATCTTGAACAGCCTTATTAATACTCATAACTTCGCTCCGGTCAACACAATATGGGTTGGTTTACTGCTTTCCTCTACTCTCAATTATTCGTTACACTACCCGTTCCTACCCGTGACTTCAGCGGTCAAACCATCATCGTCACTGGCTCCAACACTGGTCTTGGCCTTGAAGCAGCTCGGCATCTTTCCCGCCTCAACACAACCCTCCTTATCCTAGCTGTCAGAAACCAAGCCAAAGGAGAAGCGGCAAAACAATCCATCCTTGCCAGTACTGGCCGTCCCGAATCTAGTATCGAGGTATGGGACGTCGATATGCAGTCCTGCGACTCTATCAAAGCATTTTGCTCAAAAACGAATGCACTTCCTCGGCTTGATGCGGTACTTGCAAATGCAGGTATCATGACCAAATGTTTTAAGATGGTGGAGGGGTATGAATCTACCATTATGACAAATGTTATTGGGACGTTTCTTCTAGCTTTTGGGTTACTACCAAGACTAAAGCAGTCGGCGATGGAATATAAGATGCAGCCTAGACTTTCTATTGTAACTTCTGATTTGCATTTTATTACCAAATTTGCCGAAGGGCAAGAAAAGGATATCTTTGCGGCATTGAATAATGAGAAGACATCAGAAATGGGTATGGAAAGGTAATATACCCTTGCACTTTGAAGTAGTAACTTTCTTCTCTATACTTACTCTCATAAGATATGCCGTATCGAAACTAATCGAAGTCTTCGGTGTACGAGAACTAGCCCGCAAACTCACAAGTGAGCCCGACTCAATATCACCGACTACCATCGTTAATTGCATGACACCCGGAGCTTGCAAATCAGACTTTCATCGTGAAGCTGCGGGGATAGAGAAATTAAAAAAATGGATCTTGAGCACATCAGTCGCACGCACCACTGAAGCTGGGAGTAGAGCTTTGGTGGCTAGTATTTCTGCTGGTGAGGAAAGTCATGGATCGTATATGGCTGATTGTGTGGTTGCTGAGTATGTCTTCGCGTGGCCTTTTTGTTTAATCTGAGACAATTATGCTGATACAGATATTACTGTAGGGTGGGCCCGCTGGTTCGAGGGTCTGAGGGTTTGAAGTTGCAGAAGAAATTATGGAATCAGCTGGTTCGGCAACTAGAGGCTATTCAGCCCGGCATCACTTCCGGTTTTTAATCTTGGAGAAGCTGAATCCAGAAGCCTGTGTTGTTGACAGAGTAGTTTGTGAAGGGTTGAGAGTGCTGCTAGCATCATGGTGGTGGGGCATTTAAGATTCAAGAGTTAAGTCCAAGTGGATCCAGTGACCTGATAATCACCTCCGTGGGTACTCTAAGGTCACGCCATGGGCAGATGAAAAGATGGAGTGATATGTACAAAGTTTAAAAGTAGACGAATTACCGCCAGTATTGGCAATGACCCTTCTCCATCACAACTGGACCTTGACGATACGCATCCAAAAACAAACAGCCCATAATATATTAGCGAATTCTTGAGTTGCAAGTAGATGCAACAATCACCCAGCCTCAAATTCGCAGATGATCTTCTATTCAGCATTTGGTTAGTAGTACTGGTCCGTCCCGTTCGCCAATATAGCCCATTAACTAATATGCCCGTCCCATTAACCAATGGGACGCTCTATACGAATGGGACGCCCCATTAGTTAATGGGACGAGTGAAGTTTTTGAAGATATAAATTTTGCTTTTTTTTAAACTTT